>VYZT01029674.1:0-16948 GCA_013400735.1 Pomatostomus ruficeps | reverse complement strand
GTAGTAATAAATTTCACTTTGCAACTTAAGTAAGCCTGCTTTGTCCTTGGAGCGTTTTCTCCCAGCTCCTTATCTCAACTCATGGACCCTTGTGTTAATTTTTTGTTCCCCCCTCTCCTTCCCTCCTCTGCCCAGCTGTGGCAGGGGAGGGAATGAGCGAACGGCTGCCATGGGTGCCTGGCACTTAGCCAGGGTCAAACCATGACATTTGTATAAATTAATTCCTCTTCCATGGTGAAGAAATTTTTGGAATAACAGTTCTATGTAGAGAATCTGCATCTTGGAACCTTTTTTGCACAAGTTCCCTACACATGAATGATCCTACATTTGTGTTTCCAGAATCTGATTGTGACTTGTGTCTGTCCTCACAAGAGAAAACAATGACAATAATATTGGGATAGAAGGGGCAGATGGTCACACACAAGTCCTTCAGTGCCCAAATCTCAGCTGCTCACCCTCATCCACAGTCCAAACTGGGTGAATGGGTGACGTTTCTTACAGACCAAAGCCAAAAGCTTGATGTCTTCAAATTCTCCAGGGGAATTTGGAAGAATGCATTTATGTTCTCTCACACTACTAGGACACCTATAATGTTGCTTAAAGATTATATCTATTATATTGCTTTAATCGCCACTGTCATTGAAATAGTTTTGCCTACACTGAGCTTTCATTCTAAAAAGCCTAATTTACAAAACATGAACTTATAAAGTGTACAAATGTATCTACAAGCAACCAGTGAAAACAAACTGATTTACCCATGAATGCATGGCACCATCTTCATCATTAGTGTGCTACGGCAAATACATTTGAATCAGCAGCTCTGCAAGTTACAGCAAAATAATTGTCAATGCTTCAAAGTCTGCATCACACATAATGATTGCATATTTAGAGTTATATCTTGTAAAGTTCTACTTTGGTTTTTTTGGTGTGGACTTCATATTGTATTTTCTGATGAGGCATGTCTATGAGGTAAGCCCATGACAGTTCACTAATATCTGCAGGAGCATTTCATTCTACCTTTTGCTTTAGAAAAAGATCATAGAATCATAGAATGGCTTGGGTTGGAAGGTGTCTTAAAGACCATCCAGTTCGAAATATCCTGTCATGGGCAGGGACACCTTCCGCTATACCAGGTTGCTCAAGTCCCCATCCAACCTGGCCCTGAACTATATATAAGATATGTAATGAAGATAAGCATAGAGTATATCAAATTTGATCATCAAATAGTAAATCTGTAAATTTCTTAAATATTAAAAATGCACATAATTGCTTTTTATCAATTTCTGTCTTGTTTCCAGACTTAGAGAATGTAGAATTTCATTCAAATGAAAATGAATATGATTTAATTCATAAAAATGATTCCCTGAAACTGCAATGTACATAGAATTTACCTTTTATTCATGCAATAAAACCTACAGAAACTACTTAAAGCTTTTGCTTTCAGAGAAATGTCTCTTTGTAGTAATAAACTTAAAAAACCTCCTTGTTCAGGCTGCTTTGACTGTTTTTAGCAGTAGACTTTTGTATCTACTAATAAAAAAAAATTCCATCAAAAGAGAATTTTAGAATTTTAGCTGTCATCAACTCTCTTCCATGAGAGTTGATGACAGCTAAACATGAAATAAAAGTTTCACATTTAAGTATTTCAGGGTGTAATAACACCTTTTGTAAAACTGTGTCCGTACTTGGAAGTGATAAAAATGCTGCCAGTTCCTGGTCTCTTGTGCTTCATGTTAAGAAACTGATGATTCATTCTTACCTGCTGCTTTGGACAATTTATGTGTACTGAGCACAATCCATTCTTGCAAAGGAATACAGGAGTTTTTATGTCCCTTTCAAACACCAAGTTTGGTGTTCTGAGTAGCAATTGCAGCACTCTCACTCTATTGGGCTAATAGAGATGTGGTTTTTTGCTGTACGTAAGAGCTGAGCTTAGAAACTAAAATATGAGATTTCAGTTTATGAGGAGATATGTTACAATTTCTGGCAGAAAAGTCAGCAGTAGCAAAAGATACCATCCTATTTAAAAAAAAAAAAATATTTGTGTGGTACATAGAAGTCCCTTAGAATGTTAGATTCTTCCTTTATTTTCTTTTGACAGAGGCAATTTTCATCGAGAAAATAATCCCCTGAAGAAAAGGGATGGAGATGAATTCAGTGATTCAAGAATGTTTAGGAAATGTCTTGTGCAATGGGAGTAATTCATATAGATAGGTCCTTAAGGAGAAATCCTTAAAAACATCCATATGTTTAGAAAGACATTATAAACACCTGTTACAAAGTTGATACCTTTGGAATTTTTAAAAGGTTACAGTTTATATCCTTGCATAGAGAGCTCCAACCCATTTCCAGTTGCTCCTGATCTGTATTGCCACATTCTCAGACTGTATGAGCAGAGGAATCTCTCTCCATAGTGGCGAGAACCTGGTCTCTACAGGAAGGGAACATTTGCACACTGGAGTTTGGTGCTTTCCTCTCTCCATCTTCATTTGTAACCATAGCCCCAGCTCAGTTAAGCTGTACAGCATCCTAGACCAACCCCCTTGTGAATTCAGATGCACCACCTTATGTATTTTGAAGCCTTCAGTAGGTGAGGTATAGAAGTGAGAAACAGGGCATATATTTGCATGGTACCTACCCGTCAGGAGGAAACTAAATCCCACCAAGACCAATAAAATGAAGAATTCGAGTACGTTGTTTGCCTCAGGTCCTCAGAGTTGAATCATGACCTTAGTGAAATCTTAGAGAATTTTGCCAAAAATCTTCTCCAAGTAAAAGAAAAGCACTAAATTATCCAGTAAAAGATAACCACCTCTGATTCAAATGCAGCAGCTTTGCCTCCTGAAATAATGATATATCAGGATTTTTTAACAATGATTTTTAAGGAGAACGTGAAATCAGAAATAAGATACACAGCTGAAGAATGAAAGGACATGCAGGCTTTTTTTTTAGCACACTATGATTTTAAACTTTTACTCTCATTTAGTTCTTGCTCTTTCAAGAAAGTACTAGAGTACACTATCTGTATTGTAGAAAGACTTTAAAACACTATTTTTTAAAAACCAAAAAAATCATGAGTAAGACAGACATCTGCCAGGAATGAAGTTTGTATGAGTGACCTTCATTTGGTGGAAAATTACAGAAGCCTTGACTGAACAGCCACTCGATGTCCCTACTCATTGTGGTTTTTTATGATTTCTATGAAAAATAAAATTGAAGCAAACTTTAAGCAACACCTTGCAGTGATAATACTACTTTACATCTGAAAAGCAGCTGTTCTAGGATTTGAATTACCATCATAAGGCACATTTATTCAAAAAAATGTAATAAAAAAGTCACCTATAACACAAAGGTTTTCCCTGGGAAAACCTGTTCTCATTATTTAAGATATACTACTCCTTAGTGTATGTATATGAAGGTCTTTACATTCTTTGAATGTGAAATTTTTTCTAATTCTGTGGCCAAAATACTTTCAGGGAATGCTAAGCTTGCAAATACATTAACTCTGTTATCTTGAATATTTGCACACAAATACAGGACAAACTTTGAATTTCTTATAAAGAGACATTCTTCTAATTTCCATAGAGAAAGAGTAGGCCACTCAAGCTGATACTGTAGGCAGCAGTTGCATCACTTATTATGTGTCATGTAGGGAAGAATAAAGCAATAGATAAATATTTATTATCACTTGAAATGTTTTCCTTATTATTCACTTATAGCAAATTACTCACTGGAATGTTCTATTCTATTTAAATAAGATGGTAATAATGTGATTAATCCCCTTTTACAATGAGTTTTGTTATCCAAAACCACAATTAAACAACCAGTGGTGGTCCTGTTGGACTGAAAAAAACTTGTTTGAAAAGCACTTTTAATGTTTGTCACATTCAGAGATCCTTATCTAGTATTGAGGAGTGCTTAAGTGCTGAAGTTAATACCAACTTTTTCAGCCAATCTAGAAGTTGACATAAAATTCCAATAAGTGCTCGGAAGCTTTAAATCTGTGATCTCATTAAACTTGGGATCTTAGGAAATTGTCTGCACTCATAATAACCAATTCTGTCTTTATTCACAGGAAATAAAGGAGAGAAATCTCACCGACTTTGTTGCATGCATCAACAACTTTCAACACAGGTTAAACTGTAAGCAAATCAGTTCTCTGTCTGATTTAAAGCTTTTAATTTCTTCCAGAATTAGCACTAGCCTGAGGGGATTTCACAAAAGAAAATTAGAAGGCAGTGTCTTATCAAGCAGAAAGGACAGGAAGGGGAAAGAGGGAAGGAGGAAGGAGGAAAAGAGAAAGTAGAAAACTGTTACCAGCTAGCTCCATGAATTTTACATTATATCAACAATGTCTATACAAATGCTTTGGTGTGGCGGTGACCCAGCCTGCCTTCTCTATGAAAATTAATGAAACCAATTGGATTGATTTTCCCCCTCAGGATAGTGATTCTAAGGGGAATGGGGAAGGTGAGGCTGGGGAATCCTCTGATTCTCTTGCTTTTTATGTTGTCCATCAAAGTTTCTGTTCCACCCCTTTTCCTCTCAGTTATTTTAATATTCATAAGGTTGTTTTAATATTCATCTTGTTCTAGAAAGTTCTATTGCTGTGTTATGTTGATTGGTTAATTCAAATGTGTTCCTCCCCTGTTCTAAAATTATTGGATATCTGTCATCCCTTATCATTCCCCGATTTCTGGAACCCTGGATCCTCCCCTTGTACCACCCCTTTTTACTTTGTATAAAATCCCTTGTCAACGGTGTTCTTGGTGCTCTTTGTAGCCCTGCATTCAGAAGCTCTGCTGGTTCTTGTGGCAGCAATAAAGCTTGGGTGCGGCTACTAGAGAGTCCCTGCACTCCTTTGTCCTCGCTCGCTACATTCTATCTGGCTGCTGCTGCACACTGTGCCTGGGTGCAGACAGCTTTAGGAGGAGAGACAGACCTGCAGAGCTCGCAGGCTGTCTGACTCCGGCCAAGCGCTTTCGTCACCCTGCTGGCCATTGGGCAGGTCAAGCGGCCGCAGCGACACTTTGGGGGAAAAATCAATGTATTTTTAAGGCACGTTTTTTTTCCTCAAGTCATTACATAAACTAGGATTGCTTGTCTTATATGGTTTGTAAGAAAAATGTAGTGGCTCATATAAATTGAGACAAAATATTTGATCATAAAGCTGAAAATTGATAAGTGAGGAAGAAAGTAATATACACCTTAATTTCCCACTTTCCCATTTTACACTCATCTTTCTATCGATATAGATCTTAAACAGATAGTATCGTTTTAATTTAACTATTAGTATAAACCAAGTGGTATGTCAAACTAAAAAAACTTCTATATTTCTTCTAAAATACACAAACACAATTATGCATGAACTATGTAAAAAATGCATTATATATATATAAATACCTAAAAGGTGTAGCTGTTCTATATTTTAAGATAGACTCAGCAATGTGGAAAATAATACAAAATAAAAAAAAACAATATAGAATTCATTTGTAAAACTAATTGAAAACTGATCAATGGACAACAAAAAGAATACCTCTGGATTTTTCCCACAGGATTTTCCTGCATTATCCTGTAGACTTCTGGGAAACTTGGTAAGATATAAAACAACAGGGTGCCTCAGGATTCCTCTGTCATGGCAGTTAAAACTTGAGATCTTCTGTCCATTCCAGAGACTCTGAAACATCCAACACATCTCCGAGTAGGCACAAAGCTTGCAGATCCGTTGAAAAAATGTTGGTACTATTACTTTTTAAAACCATAAAAAATTGAAAGGCAGAGGTCTCTTGGCAGGCATTTACATTGCACTGTGAACAACATTAGTAATTTTTCATAGTTAAATGTGAATTTACAAAATAATTTCCCAGTTTTAAGTACACAGAGCATAACTTTTGGTAGCTAAAATAAACATTAAAAGCTCAGTGAGGTTTACTATTTGACAAATATCAGCTTCCAACTCCAAGTTCTTTTTGTAGTGAAAAAAAAAAAAGCTGCAAAAACTGTGTTATACTGTGAAAAATCTTTTTCTTTACTTAAACGGAACTGGAAATCGTCTGAACTGTTAAGTGAAATGGCACTAGGGACAACAAACATCTTAATTTCTGAGTAAATGAAACACATACCAAAAATATCCCCAAAGACTAAATAATGTGGCTAAAAACATGAACTTGAAAGCATGTCCTTTGACAATGATGTGTTTTTTTCAGATCTAATTTAGAATATATTTTTTATTATACTAAGATTCTTACAGATTGAAATTAGACACTGCAGAGTACTGCATTGTAGCTAAAGTACTATACTTTATTTTAAAGTTTAAATTAATGGAGAACTGTTTTTGTAAGGAAAAATGAGCTTTGCTCAGTTATGCAGGCTAATCTTCAGAAGTACTTATTAAGTAATTGCACTGTAAAAGAGCTCATGTTCTGCTTCTGACTCCAAATGAAATTTTCTTCCTAGAATAAGAGAAAGTTTTTCCAAGAGCCTGAAATTTCTCCTAATGATTTTTTTCCTTAGAGGTCACTTGAAAAGTTTTTGACCTTGAAAAGTATCAAAGCCAGGGTTTTTCTTACTAAAAAAAAAGAAAAAAAAAAAACAAAAAGAAAAAAATAAGATTGTGCTCTCCAGTACCTTAGCTATCAGTGTATTTTGTGTCATGTTAAAAGGCTCTCATGAAAATTCTAATCGATCTGGTACAATATAGTACATAAATCATGTATAATCTATTATTTTCTGCCAAAGGTTAGATTGATTCTACGGAATGATAGCATTTGTCTTTTAAACATGTAGCAGCTTTCTGGATACATTTTGCCACAAAGTGTAGATGGTGATTATAGATAAGCTTAAAAATAGCACATAAAGGACATGGCAAAGAAACACCAAACATTAAATTCTGTTGTATGATTTTGAGGATAATGGGGAAAGCTGAAAGCCATAGCTATGTTTATGTTTTTTGCACAGCAACAGGACATGGCAGAAAGTCACAGAGACTCACTGGAGATTCAGAATAAAAGTGTCAAAATGGGGAAAAAGGAGCAGAGGAAATAATTTCGAAAAGCACAACAATCTAGATAACAATCATAGTAAAGTCAGACAACTGTGAAGCCCAGTTTCAGATGTTAGAATAGCTGAAAGCAACCATTGTTGCTTCCATAATAAAGGCACTTCCATATACAGACTTGATGCCTAATGGCAATTATTAGGATGGTGGATTGAGGAAGAGAAAGAGCACAAAGTTATCAGTCCTTCAGCTATATGCCCTTTAACAAGTCAGTGGTTCTCCAGTGTGTCGATAATCAGAATGGCATTGCAGGGATGTATTTCAACACAACAGGGTAGTCTCCATGAGAAGAAAAGTAATCAGAAACTGATTTGACTCAATGGACCAAATCCTTCCCTCACGTTACTTCAAACCACTTGTATTTTCAGAACAACCGGATACACTAGAAAGGCATGTTCCCTCTGTCAAGTGAACATGGTGTATCTGCAGAAAGAATTTTCAAAGGCTTATCTCAAAAAAAAAAAGAAGTACAAACTTCATACCAAAAGAGTAAAGTTTTGTTTTACCAGGAGAGAATTTTAGATTACTTCCTCTTCCTGCATGAAAAGAGATAAACCAATTTCAGTCTTGCATAAGATGAGGGGTGGAGAGGAAGGTGAAAGAGCTGATTAGTTCATAAATGATGCAATGAAGGTAATACGACTTTTCTGAATTCAGACAAGAATCCTATTTAACACTAGGAACTAACGAGGAACTAAATACTTCTGAACTTGTATTTTTACCTGCTAAATAAAAAACAAAGGTCTAACCATTACATAACTGAAAATAATGGGAAAGGTGCAAACACCTTAGCAAAACTAACTTTTCAGATACTAAATATAAGTTAGAGTGCTTTGATTTGGGATGGACTGAACACATGCTTGCATGTGAGCATACACCTAAATGTCAGCTGAAACAGAGACATTATGAAGTGCTATATTTTTCCTGGAAGTTAACCTGAGTGCTATTATTCTGTGTGAGAAACAATCAATCCAGGTACTGCCAGATACTGCTAATGCTTTGCAATACATCAAAACCCCTTTGGTTTTATTTACAAAACCTAAACAATGACAAGAAAAGCCAATGCAGTCAACAAAGCAGCACACTTTTTACAGGATATTGAATATATGGACAAACCATATTGCTTATTACTTCTCCTTAAATTACTGATATTGTTTCCTAATTTTAAAACCAGTTTAATCTAATCACTTGTGAATGGCAGTGGCTGGAGAATTTGAGAACAGAATAATTTTTCCTTAATGAGTGATCTACTTACAATGAATACATAACACAGCCAAAAGCATTACATTAGATAAAATTATATGAAGTGCAGTTTATTAATGATTGATCAAAGCTTATTTCAAATCATTGACCTGTATCAGGATATTATTCTGAACAGTAATTATTTAATACAATATTCAGCCCAAGACTGAAAGATAACTGGCATGTTCATTTCTACTGCCATATAGAAAATAACACATAAAATAAACTGTGACCATAAATAATATCAATATATAAAAAATTCTTGCCATTTTCTGTATTTGTACACATGAAAGATTCTAATAGATTTATTGTAAAAAATATTCTGCATACAATGTTCACATGATGTAGGGAAATATATTCAAGCTATTTACAGAAATCAGAGTTCAAGTTAGGCTACTGTGATTTTCCAAGGAAAATGTCTTCATTTAAATATATATATGAATAGCAGATTGCAAAACTGAGCAATTCAGTCAAGAAAAAATATCAAGAGACAATTTCAGAGCTCACAAAATGTGCTATATTATCAGCTGACTGATGACTCCTAATGAACTCCATCCACAAAGCAGCTTTGTTTTTCAACTTTTATTAATTTGTTAAAATAAAACTTTTTTTCTACAAAAGGACTGTTTATTATATACATATCATGAAAATAACCTTTAGAATAGAAAATGCTTTGAAGAAAACAATCATATTTCAATTATTTCCAGACAGTAGCAAGGAGATTTACAAATGGGAAAAATAGATGTGTAAAATATTTTGCTTCTCCCTTGAACTTTTCTTGCAAAATTCTAAACAGAAAGTTCCTCAAAGTTTTGAAGTTCTAAAGTTTCAAATCCAAAAATGGTTTGAATGACAGTAAGCAAATGCTCACCTTTAACATTTTCCAGAAATCTGAAAACAATATAAACTTCTTGAAAAGTATTGCATACTCAGTCTTTACATCTTCAAGTTGTGCTGGATCCGTATTCATTTAGAACAAGCAGGTGAAAGTTACATTGGACAGGCTGGTTTTAGGGTTTTATATTAATTGCTGATCAATTCCCTCCATTATGAATTATTTTCCATTTCTTACTGAAAATATTTCCAATGTGTTTTCAACAGTCAGAACCATGGCTGAGCTATTCATCCTCTGTAGTTTGTGACTGGTCACTTTATTTGCAGGGATTTGATCTCACTTCAGAATGACTGAAACCTTTGAAAAAGGAGACAAATGAAAGCGGAATATTTAAAAAAAATAAAAAAACCCCCAAAACAACAAAAGAAGACTAAAGGAAAGGGAGTAATAATAAATTTAAAAAATGAAACACTTATGTTTACATAGGAATATTCTGCTTTAAGATCATTGCTGTTTATATAGGCAACACAAAGATCGCTGGCGCCAAGGGGTCACAGAAAGATCAGTTAAGATGCTGCACAAGTATCATTTTACTTTTTTCCTACTATCATTCTTTCCCCTAAGTCCTGTGAGGAACTAGACTAGATGGACTAGTGAGATGAGACTAAGTGGATTTGTGCTTTCACATTACAAATATTTTTATGTTATGTTTCTACCACTTCCCAAATCTTTGTGTGAGGAAACGCCTATAAAATCTCCAAGTATTCCTGCATAGCAAGTAAGAAATGAACACAGTAAAACTGCAAAACTGTTAAAAATTGATAATTGACACCATTCAGAAATTTTTTTCTATAATTTTAAACAGTTTTATCTCCTTCTTTGAATTCAAATTATTGAAGTACAAATTAAATAATGCTGTAATGTTGACCGGCTGATGGGAGATGAGCACTAGGCATGAAAGAAGTGGAAATGATACCTATTTCAAATTGTTAAAAATTGTAAAATTGTTAATAAACGAGAAACCAGAATTTTCATATTCCAAGGAGTTTTATCTTTTGTTAGAAAATAATATTTGTTATTATCCTCTGGGTGGTATTTCTTTAGCTTTTGTTTTGATATTAAAGGTATTAAACTTGCTTCTTCTATTCTCATTACCAGAATATTTTATGGGTAAATCCACTTAAGAAACCTTTTGTGTTTTCTGATCAAAGTGGAAAATGAAGCCAGGTTATAATAAGTAATTTAATTTTTAATGAGCTAATTGAGACCCAAGGTCATAACAAAGGGCACAAAACAAACAAACAAAAAAACCCAAACAAAAACAAAATTTCCAGCACAGAACACTAATGATAGCACCCTACACATGACCTGGGCAAAATAATATTTGGCAGACTACATTTAAGAATTATCCCAGTTGTATTTTTTTATTTTCTTTCAGAACTCTGACTAAGTCTAAGTAAGGTGTAGCATATTAAATAATACAGAAGCACATAAAAATGCATGAGACTTGTTTTCTGAAAAGAACTTAGCAAGGATGTTTATTGAATGTAAATTTCCCAAGCTCAAGCTTAAATGCTACAGCTACAAGCTGAACATTTAACCCTCTAATATCTTTTATAACACCTTGGAAGGTAGTTAACTACTGTCTCGGAGTATAATTCTGCCAGAATGCTGCATGTAACTTCCACTGATGTTCTTGGGATTTGGCCTTTCAGTCTTCAAAAATAATAAATCACAGGTAAGTAGAATCTTTACCCAAACATGGTGTCCTTGCTTTCTTTGAAGCTTTTAAATTAAGTAATGAAATTTTATTATTTTTGAAAACAGCCTTGTTTAAGATTTTACTTGGCATATTCTTTGATTTTTACTTGTGGAGTTCCTTACAGCTTTCTCTAGCAGTAGAAATATTAATGCCACCAACCCCTATAGTAAGCACTTTATGTCAGAGACACACATCATTTTACCCTGACAAAACTGCTCGGTGTATTGCAAGTAATGTCCTTATGAAGCACACTCTGTCTCATTAAAGGAATATAAAATTTAAAATTAAATTGGATACACCTTTACACCTAGCAGACTTCAAGCAATAGAGAAGATGATAATGAGTTCTGCAGGTTCTACAGGTAGTCCATGGATCAAATCCAGCCCATAGGATGCTTTCATCAGCTTTACTAGCTTTTCTCTAGGGAAGAGAAGCAACTATTTGAGCAGCTAATTGCTGCTGGCACAGCCAAGCACTTCATCATGATACTGCCACTGCCTCTACTTTCCTAGTGGAAAGGGAAAGGAAAGAAGCACAGAGTGCAGACAAAACTTCCCCCATTGAAAGAAGGAGAAAAGATACCCCTGCAGAGCTCCAAAATAATTCTTTCTAAGTGGCAGTAGCATGAAACCCAGAGAGAGATACATGCCTATGTTGGTATCACCTGGCAGAGCCACGAACTGCAACTTTTATGAAAGTCAAAGAGTCTAAACGAAGAAGTGAAGTCCAGCTCCTGTGACTGTTGTGGTGACAGTGACCCTGCTGAGAAAGTTTGCTCACTTCCTCAAAACAGATTTTCTTAGTAAAATGTCCCTCCCACCCTTTCTGTCCATTACTAACAGCATATGTCAACTCAGTTCAACCAAGGGTTGGACAATAGAATAAATATATTTTTCAGTAATATATTTCAGTAATAAATATATTACTGAAAAAGTATCTAATATATTTCATCTGTCTTCAGGTTAAGATTGGAGGAGGAGAGGTGGACAACAATCCTAAGTCATTAAGAGGCTTCCTAGAGACCACAGAACACAGAATTTGAGAACCACTAACTTATGTGATCATATATCAATTATTTAAATACATACTAATACAAAAACATTAACATGAATGTCATCTTGTGTCCCATTTGTATATTATATTACCCATTTCAGGTGTGTTGCAGAAGTGAAATCCCACTTGTTAGCTATACAGGAGCAAGGCATGGCCTTACCTCTTCTGGTAATAAGAACAGCTTGTCATAACAAGTGTATATTCTGAAATATATCAAAGGATGCTTTGCTATTTCTTTGCCTGGTGTCTTCCCTCCCACTTCCTTTAAAAAAAATCTTACTGATCAGGGCCTCTGAGATTTTGTCTACATAATTTATTATTTCTGCTAAAAATGTGAAAGAAGAGGAGAAGAAGAAGAAGGAGGAAAAAAAAAGAGGTAGGGAAAAGGAAAGAAGAAAGAAGGAAGGGAGATTGATTCTCAGTGAGGATGTTTTGTTTGCCGAAAGAATCTAAAAGAATGAGGATGGGGAATGGAAATGATAAAAAATATAAGGATTAAGTTAAGAGCGGCCTGAGAATTCAGTGTCTGGAGATAGTACCAAGTTAATCTAAGTGTTTAACTTGTTGTTTCAATAGAAAGGATGTTGTAAAAAAGGTGATAGAATATAATTTTAAATCTGGTGTACATATGCATATTATCCATTAATTGCAAAGTGCAACTTTCTTGACTGTGTTTTATCTATACATTATTATCATAATGTGTTACTCTACTGCACCTGGAAGGGACATCATCAGTAACTCGCCAGCAAGAGAGTAACAGGATCGGAAGACAGCTTCAATCTTCTGAAGGTGCACAGAGACAGACACATTGCTTCAGACCTTTTGGGGGAAAACTATAGAGACCAGAGAACTCTGATATAAAACATAAATGCATTTGTACTTGCTAAACTGATGTTAGAAAAGCTTTATAATAGGCTTCCACTTGCTTTAAAAAAACTGTAAGAAAATCATTATTAATCACTTAGTTTTGAACTGTTCTATATATCATTCAGCATACATGGATGATTCATATTTTATTTAAGTTGTGCCAGATATACACTGATTGGGTTTTTTTGATTGTTTAATTCTGAATAAAAATTACATTTTGCTTTATTTTTGGAGACTTCAAAAGATGAACCCTCTTTCTGTTTTTGTTTAGATAGTTGTGTTAAAAAACCCTCAACCTAAAACTCTAAAAACCAATACATGGCTTGCTGTTATTTTCCCCTTCAATTCCTCTACCTTATCCTGAGATCTTGTCAATTTTCAGAAACTATACTTCTGTCTTCAAGAGTTGTTGTGGATTTTGGATTGTCAGCTGAAAACACAAACAATAAACCAGCAGTTGCAGGTGATAAGATTGGATAATAGCACAAATTACATATAGGACAGATGCCCAAGACTGTATTGGTCCTGATGGAAGTAGGTGTCCATTAACATAGAATGTAGTGACAAAATGGTATAAACGCACTTTAAATTAACATAAAAACAACGTAACTCCTGAAAGCACTCTGGAGTAGCATTGAATCTAGAGAAATCAATATCATTTACTAGAGAAAAGAAGCTCAAAACTGAATCTGTATTTGTCAATATCAACCTAGTTAATGCAGTTTCTGTACCTGTAGTATATATTGCTTGCACAGGTAAGAGAGTGACAGCACACATATCTTTTCACCTGCTACAGGATGTAAGCTCAACAAACTTAATACCGTGCTTTGGCAGTAGTAGTGTAGAGCAAAAATACCCTTAGTCACAGTTCTGAGAATGACAGAAATTTGTCACAGACTGAAATTTGTAGTCTCCTGTGCTCAAAATGCCAAGATGACTTGTCAAATTTTTCAATCAAAAAAGTTCTTTCTTTTACAAAGTCTTGACATTGAACCAGTACACTCAGTGACTTTGTACAATACAGGTCTGGAAAAGACATGGTGACAAATTACATTTGAAAAAGCAACACGAACACCACATGGCCTTCTCGCATTATCTGAAAGCAGGAGGCAATTTCACAGCAATTCAAAGACACCAGCAATATCTATTGCAAATATCATGATGCAAACTGTGATAATTATTGTGATATTTCTCTTCTTCTGATGCTAGGAAAATACCTAAACTGATGGACTCAAGGTGTGCTTTTTGCAATCTGTCTTCCCAAAACTTCCATGTGAAATTATTAAGAAAGTAATACTATACACATGACCCTTTTCAAATAGTATCAGATCAAATTACCATCTTTCCTTGCTGACCATTAACCTAACTAAACATTTTGACAATATGAATTATAGGGGACTCTTGAAGCTCTTGCAGACACATGAATGCCCCACAAATTTTATTTCTGACATACCTAAGTCTCTGTAATAAGATGGTGGTTAGAAAGGTGGAAAATGGAAAGATCTCTTCAATATCATAAATAGTTTCCATACTCTTTTACACCTCCTCTCTGTTGTGCAGATGGAAGCACTTTGTGCCACTGGCAGAGCTATATTTATTCAGTTTCTTACTGATGCAAGTTGTTCAGTCTACAGACACGTGTGGCTGATTTCTTCATTAGGGAGCTTCTTTTTGCTGATGACTGTGAATTGACAGCTCACTCAGTCAATAACATTCAATTTACTATTGATGACTTTCCTTGGGCACACTATCCCTCTAGTTTTTCTGTGAAGGTAAGATAATGGACACACCAAACCAACCAACACAGTGCCATAAGCACATGCACTTTACATTTTTGCACTTAGCAAAATTTTCTCAAGCCTATGCTATGCTTTTCTAGTTTGACATCATTCAGATAGAGACACATTGTGAAAATGCTGTGACATTGCATAAATCCTAATTTGTAATGTTAACCATGTAGCTTCAGTGCCAGCCCCCAGAAATGCACTGAGCACTTATTCTCGGAACACTGCAATGTGTTCATGAGACAGTTCATTCTCCCTCTATGGGAAATTCAGTTGCATAGGCAATGCTTCTACTACACCTGGAAAACTGAGCAACTACATCTTCCAAACAGCACAATCCTTGAATGTTCAAACTCATGTCCTGATCCCAAAAACTTGGATATAACAATGATTAGACAATATGGCCCAGCTCACAGATAGTTATGATTATCTTTTGGTACCTTCTTCCAAGATAGTCAAGGCACACTGCACTATCTATTGCCACATGATAGAAGTATAATGTGCAAATCCGAGCATAAAGCAGTTTACAGAGTAGCAGATTCAGTATTTGTGGCTAATTCTGATTAACTTATGATGCCATTCTAAAGTTTCATAATTATATTTTGCACCACAATGCCACAGCCTTCCCTGTTCCTCAAATGGAAATAAATGAACTTTTCTGCACTCACTGGGCTGACCAGAGCAAAAAGAGATATTGGTGGGCTTTCAGCTAGGCTTGTCTATAGACCAGTAGTCCTTCCAAAGGAAAGAGCTGCACAGAAGTTTGGCCTGTCCTCCTCTCTTCTGCTACAATCTATTTCCTGTGCCAACAGTGTGACTTACAGACTGAGTAGTGGGGTTTCTTTTGGAACGGCTGGGGCAGCCCAAGGACTCCTAGTGACCAACAGCTAAAGGCCCAATCATATGTGAAAGAAGCTTCAAGTCATATAAAACACAACACAACGTTC
The DNA here is from genome assembly GCA_013400735.1 of Pomatostomus ruficeps. Classification (NCBI taxonomy): domain Eukaryota; kingdom Metazoa; phylum Chordata; class Aves; order Passeriformes; family Timaliidae; genus Pomatostomus; species Pomatostomus ruficeps. The sequence goes on along the minus strand of VYZT01029674.1, from coordinate 1,401 downwards.
AGTACTTTTCTTGCAGCTTTTCTCTGTCCACAGAACAACTCCTAAACAATAAATCTTTCTGCTAAAGACAACAGAGCTAATGAGCTTTGCTACACCATATATCCGTCAGCTAGGCTGTAACTACCTCCTGCGTCTCCTGGTATTGGTGGCTATGAAGCAAGAAGGACCATTATAAACTTTTTAAAGGTAAAGATTCCATTTCCTCTGGATTAATTTGGCTAAAATCCTCACACATTCTTCTGAGGCATGTGAGAAAACTTCCATAGTCTAAATGAATAAAGTCACTGTTTTCTAAGATTAGACCACTGATACCTCGTGATAAGTCATTTTTATCCAAGTTTATTTCCTAACTCTTTCCTGAGGAATACAAGAATATTGATGTTTAATGGGTCTCCTTTTCCTTTTTTTTGTTTTGTTTTGTTTTGTTTTGTTTTGGTTTTTTTTGTTTTTGTTTTAAATAAATTCTCTTTTATTTTATTAATTGTTGCATCAACTTAGGGACTAACTGAAAACCTATATTTGTCTTTCAAGGAATTAAGGTTTGTGTGGCAATACTTTTAACTATAAATTGGCTCATTATCTTCAATGGAATTAGGCCATGCAAGAAAGTGCTATTCCTGTATATGGAAATTTCAGGTGGCTGAAAATTCCTGAACACAAAGACATAAGTACATTGAGATTCTGAACATTACTATTGCTACATTTAGTATTGTCTGTCTCATCCACGCCTATTTATTCAGACTTTCAGATCCCGTACTTGCTGCATACTTTTTAACAGTCATCATGTTGTCTTTGAATACTGTTTTGCAGTACTGTTTTACACTAGATAAAATAAAATACAATAAGGGGCAGAATTTAAATCTTTTACAGCTTTCAGATGTAAGAGAGACTAGAGTTTGCACTTCACAAATAGTCAATACAAGCAGGTGAGAAGCGTGTAAGGAGCAGGACTGCTCTCTGTGGAACTGAAGCATTATTCATGCAAAACCACGCAGGAAATCAATAGAAAATCCAGAAACAGAATTCTCAGCTGCTAGTTTCATATCAGGAAGAAAAGCCATTCCATCCCAAAAGTTTGGGGGTTTGTCCCCTTTAACTTTATTGAAGACAGCTTCCTTGCATTGGAACATGCAATACACACTTCTTTCTGGAGGACTTTCAGCCAGATTCTCTGAGGATTGTTGGAATTTAATTTAAATTAACAACTATCTTAATCTCTGTTAGGGTCTCTGTTTATGGAGTAAGAAGCTATATGTGAGTAAAGAAAACTCAGGTTTAATAGGTAGTGTTTGGGAATGTTCTACTGCTGCCTACAGACATTCAGAGAAAAAGGTCTTTCTGATTCTTTGATGTTTTCCAGTAAGGAAGAAAGGAAATTAAATTGCCAGTGCAAGGGAGTTT
>VYZT01029651.1:0-17377 GCA_013400735.1 Pomatostomus ruficeps | reverse complement strand
TTATAATTATTTCTCAGAATGAAAGGATAGACCCCAGATGACATCTAAGGCAGAAATTCAGAATGCATAGAGCTAGTCACTAGTTCTGTGTTGGGATCACTTCAGCCTTGGAGCGACACCTATTCCTGTCCAGATGTAGGCTATTGAAGTTCCACATGTAACGGTCATAGATATTCAGGTGGGCACAAGTTCCTTCCAGCTCACCGATGCAAGGAAACAGATAGTTTGGCACCAGATTTATTATTTACTGACACTTCTGGGTAAGGTTCTTTCCAAGCATTGTAATTACTTTTCGTATCAGACTTGGGTTAAATTGCAGGTGAGATAAACAGCCAAGTTCATACTGGAATCTAAATGAAAAATGTCATAGTAAGAACTCCTACTATTAATTACTCTGAGAAGCGCAAGAAACCTATACAAACATACAGACAAACTGACCTGAACAGGTGACCCTACAGCTCACATTTTAAACCAAGGGTTTGCCATTGGGTTTTTCTTAAGTTAGTGCTTATTAAAATATTTTCAAAAGGCTCTGCTGCTCCTGCACAGTTGCCCTCTGATAAAATCTAGCATAACATGCAAAAATGGAACCCATTAAATCCGCCTATTTTACTACTAAAAAAAAGGACAGTTTATTTTCTTTTTTGTTCCTCCATGTTGGTGCAGTAACGCTACATCTGCACACTCAGCAGTGTAAGAGATTTTCTCCCTTTAAAGTAGTTACTGTATTCTTTACATTTTTGCATCTCCTGTTTTAAAAGTGAATTTAGTTTTGACTTCTAGAACCAAATAACATACAGTCCTCACTTGAGTTTCTTGACATCCTGGAATCTTAGAGATGTTGCTGAAACCTTTGCAAATTCACACTGCATGGAACATCTACTAGGAGTGACAGGTATGTATTATGTACTGCATTACACTTGAATTCATAAATATAGTTCTTACTGAAATAATGGCCAAACAAGGGCTTTTCAAAGTTGTCAAACACTGAAGCAGTGCTTCAATACATCTTGTCTGCAGCAAAGTAAGTGTTCCCGCAGAGTGATCTCTTTCATCTCATCAATTCAGGCTTTATTTGATGCCATGGCATCAATACATGACAAATTTACTCATGCAGATGATACAACTGACTTATAATCATTAATGTATCATGCAACATGTGAAACAAACCCGTGGAAGTCACATAGGAAAGATCACAGAACTAAAGTGTACACAAGAAACTGTTTCCAGAGTTTTTCCCTCTTCAGTCACCCTTCAACACTTTTTGATATAGAAAACCTGACCTGAGTCAAAAAGAAGTATGTCACTATACTGAGCTAGGAAATTATAATTATGCAAAGTGTTTCTTGTTTGGTTGGGGTTTTTTTTTAACTAAGTGCTAGCCTGCTATACCAGCATGTACCAGCAAAAGGGACATTCATGAGCCCTCAAGTGCCAAAAGTCTTCATCACTCTGCCTGTAGTTTGCAGGGAAGATCATAGTTCTGCCCACTTACAATTCAAGTCATCTTAATGCCTAATAACTGACATTTGCACAGTGTCTGCCATGGCTTGTTACTTGCACTGATTACAGAGTAATCCCACAACAAAAAGTAACTCAAGAGCACATTACACATGTCCAAAAATACTGTGCCCAAATTCTATTACTGAGTGGCATATCAAGGTATTTTGCCTTTCTTCTACCTTTGCATTTCTCCCTCTCAGGAATGATTCCAGTTGCACTTTGAAAACAGCCACCTCTTGTTTATCTTGGAAACATGATAAGGAATTCCTCAAGTTGGCACAGGTAACTGGGTGCTTGCCCATTAATCAGAGTGAGTCCTTTAAAAAGCTATGCTGGATCAATCCTGAATTTCTCATCTGCTTTCCAGTGCCATATTAGAGATGAACACATAATGTAGAGCTTATCTCTGAAAGACAAAGCCCAGTCCCAGGCAGCGTGAAGGCTCCTGTCAGCTGAACTATCAGCTATACAGTGCAGTCAACAGTTATTCCAAAGCCTCCTCTACTGCTTCTCCCTTCAGCTTGGCTACCTTTTCCCTGCAGCTTTCAGCTTCTTTCCCTACACAGGCACTCCCTGAAGACTTTACATTCTTTCTCCTGAGATCACTGCTCCTGTACCTTCTCCTACCATATCTGACCACAAGAAATCGTGTGAAGCAACAAAGCACTGGCAAGCTGCAAGAAGTTAAGGTGACCTTGAAGACTGTATCTCCAGCAGGCCTCAAAGGTCAAATACCTATTTAACAGGATTAATGTAAGCATGTCTAGCACCCCAAAAGCTATAGAGTAGCAGTGTCTGCCAAAAAACTACCTCTCCTTGTACTTTATAGTCTTAAAGTAACAAGGAATGTTAGTATAGGATGCTAGAATGTACTTACAGCACAGCCTTCAGGAAAATAACAAAGAAACAAACCACCCAAAACATAAAAAGAGAGATGGAAATTCAATAAATTCAATATAGACTCATGGATCTTAAAAGAGTCTGTCCAGTGGGTGTCTTGAAGGCACTGCAAAAGTATGTTTACTGCTAAGTGTGTTTAGAGATTTTTATTCTTGAGAACTAGAGGTTTTCTGCTATCATAAATAATAGAACCTTGCTTCATTCTGAAGTGTTCCAGGAAAAAAAACCCCACAGTATGCATCTAATATATAATCCACTGGAGATTTATAGAATTTGAGCAACAAAATGCACTCTCTTTAAAGGAAGAGATCAAGTCACAGAAGTCTGCATACCACAGAAGTGAAATTCTTTCCACACTGAAGGATGAAGCTCCACTTCTTAACATGTGTCACTAAGCTATCTAATGATCAGTTAAATCTCTAGAAACTAAAAACATCCAGGTCTTTGCCCAACAAGCCTGGAAGCAGGCACATGATCTGGCAGTAGCTGTTTTTCCAGGCACAGAGCAGTGGAAAAGGTGGAAAAAAAAGATTGCATCTTGTTGCTGCAGTACTGGAAGAACTTGCACAGGTAGGTGTTTTTCTAATCCTGTTTCAAGTTTACAGTGATTTTTATCCATTTAACTATTGTTTCATCTTTCAAAAGTCATACACCTATTACTAAATTACTCAATTACTAATGCAGTTTGAAGGTGTGGTATCCAAGACTGGCTCGACATCAGTGCTTACATACCATAAGTTTCAAACTCTATGCACCTGCAGGGTTGTTAATGAGCACAGGCCCTGGCTTCTGCAACAGGCTCCTCAGAGCAACCAACATCAGACTGTCTCTTGCTCCTAGTGGCATCCAGCACCTTGCCTGTGACAATTTTGAAGCTGCTTTACAACTGGCTGATCTTGTAGCACTTGGATTATTATCAATCTTTGTAAAAGGAGAGGTAAGTAGCAAGTAGCAGTTGTATTCCTTTCTTACAGCTTTTCAGCACTTTAATGGGGGATATATTGGTGCTGTCTGTTGAAGCCAGTCCTAAAAAACCTTCTAACTGGGAACGTTCAGTCTTTAGGAAACACCTTTGTAGTCAAACTGTTTATGTATGAGACGTCTCCAGCACTCCTGCCAGTAGAAGTGATAGATAAACACACCCCACAGAGAAGATACTGGAATTCGGTCCTGATAGCAAGTAGGTTACTTCTTATTCCTAACATCCCCTGTGATGTTGGAAGTATATATGAGGGAAGGGAAGGGGAAGGGGAAGGGAAAGGGGAGAGAGAAAACTAGAAAAACACAGTGGCCAGGTGATCTTAAACATGTTAATAGTTTGTAAATGAGAAGATTTCTCCATTACTGGGCTGGTATATTGTTCAAAAGAAAAATTTCTGGCATGCTGTTGGGACGTTCCACAGGAGTAACAAGAAAACTGACGACATACAGTGGGAAATGCATTCTTACTCAAGCGGATAGCAGATAACATTAGAAACAGAATGAGCATGACTAAACTCTAAGAATGTTTCCTTTTTTTCCTGTACATTATTTGCATAGTTGGCATTTAGTACAAGTTCATCACCACTTCAACTTACTGCAGATATTTGTGAAATAAAGCCCAGATTCAAGAATGCTGAAATACAGTCATTTCAGCTGGCTTGATACTCTATTTGTAGGCAATACCCAAAAGAAACACAACACAGCACAAGTGCGACAAGTAATGAAGGGGCAGGACACTATCATATCCATGCTCTTCAACGATAAAAGCACAGCTGCTTTTCCCAGAAAGTGTAGTATAGCGCATAGTTACTGCATAATGTGAAAACAACTCCTGCTTACCCCCATGTGGACCTGAGAACTACTGTTCTTAGCTGTTCAATAACTCAGTCTTACGGTTTACAGTTTTCCATTTTTCATATATATGCAGAGGAGCCTATTAGCTAAAAGCACAGCAAACAGAGGTAGTTGGGCAGTTTATATTTCCTGTTCCACCTAGCATCCAACACACAGGCACCTCTGGCACAGCTGGTTAAATCAGAGGCCTTGTTACAACAGCTGGGCTCAATATTGCTCCAACTGAATCGTGAATGGGTGTAGAGCACTACAGCAACCAAACTAACCTCCAAAGAGATCCACTTCAGCAGGGGCAGCAGTGACAATGGTGGTGGTAGCGGCAGCAGCTGTAGTAGTTGTAGTATCAGTAGTTGGTGCAGTAGCTGCAGTAGGCTCTGGGGCAAATGGATCTGAGATCTGTGGCTCAGGGGTAACACCGGAAAGGGCAGCCAGATTATCTATATGCAACCATGGAATGAAGATCAAACAGGAAAGATAAGGGGAAAGGCAGAGACCACAATCACTCAGCTCCAGAAAGCTGGAGCTTTTAGTAAGGAGTCTTAACATACAGAGGTCTTAGAAATCAAAACTACTACTCACCCTCTCCCAAGAGGTCTAGAGATTGTCCATTAAAATGACAGCAGAATAAAAAAACAGAGCAATCAGTAGAACTGCCAGATTGAAGATGTTCATTAGCCAAATGTTCATTCGCCAAATGTTCATTCTAAATCACATGTCTAGGTTATGTCTAGAAACATAATTTCTACACTTGCTTTTCTAACATTCAAGAATTTATTCTGACATGACAAAGCTCATTCTGTTTAATAACTCTTCAAAACAGAACCAGTACATCCCTAGAACCCTTCACAGAACAGGCACTAAAGCAAGGGTACTTCAGCAGTGAGCAGCTTGCAAATACAGTGTTAAGTTACTTCAGGATATGATACATGGCATCCCTAGTCCCCAAATACATTCTGAGAGACAAACAGGTGGTGGTTCTTGGACTCGGGACAACTGTTAAGTGCAAAATAAAGAAATAAATAAATAAATTAGAGTAGCTCCTCTTCAAAACCTTTTTCTGCATTTACAATAGAGCAAACACGCTCTGCAGAAACAACCAACTCTGTTAACACTCGCTATGAGCAATATGAATGCTGACAGCATAAGCAGACTGGCTCTGTTCCAACTTTGGTTCCTTAGTCAACTGTTTCTGGAAGCCAATGAAGCATCTTTAATGACAGACTTTCCTACAATTTGATGTCCTCTGAGATCAGTCAGATTGAGCTCAAATACAGGAGCTTTGACTATATAAAAATCAACTATGAAATATAAAAACATATGAAAGCTAATGAGTTTGTCCTATTAAATTTTTATTCTGTGGTTCGGATAGTCTGAGCTCAGCAACTACCTATTTACTAACCAGTAGCTCAGTGTTGCTCCTAGATTCATTGTATACATAACAGGGTCATGGGTTCATCTGATCCACACTGAACAGCAAGCAGAGTCCTGATGCTTTACTATGGGTCAGCATTTGAAAGCAACATGATTTGAGGAACAAATCTGTCTTTATTTTACAACACTTGTAAAAAAAGCACCAAAAACCTGCATTTAGGTTTTTCACAATTTTCATAATTGTTCCTTGGGCAAGCTCTACTTGAGACTGACTGCACAAGCAGAACTAAGCCAAAATACCATTCTGAAAGAGCAGAACAGTACATTAAAAATGCAGCACTCTGGTATCCCATTACTGCACACCAGGTAAGTGTCTCACAGCTAGACTTGAAATAAACAACTGTAGGTAAACTTTATTCGCTTAGTCTTCAATGTCTTTTTGTTATTCAGTTATGTTATAGAACTCAAAACAGTGAAATTACAGTTATCCAGCACAGCAATCTACACTTAGTCTTAATATGGGAATGATTAAAAGCAGTAGGTTTTCTATAGTAATATTAGAGTAACAATACTGTTAGCTAATTCATATTCTAAGGCACAGTGTAAGGCAGTTCAGAGCAGAAATTCAAGTCAACTCGCTTTTATATCCAAGCGTCAAACCTCACAAAGATGCAGACTTTCACCTACTGTATTTTTTGTAATACTATAGTCTACTCTGCCTGCCAAATACCTAGCTATTTACCTTGCAGGATGCTGCAGGCAGCATATTTCCCTGTCTTGATGGTCTCCTGATAGAAGAGAAGTGTAGATTTTCACAAGGTATCGTTCATTTGCTAGATGACATATTGTGTATTCAGAAATAGAGTAGGTATACAACAAAATGTACATACCCCTAAATAAAGTCCACTATACTGTATATACAGCACATGCCAAAATACATAGAATCTACACTGCCAGCAGGACCGAGAAAAGCAGGCTTGTTTATTGTTGACACGTATTGGTGCTGCACCATGAAGTATTTGATATTCACATTTTCCTGGCTATTCCAAACTGCAGCTCTTCTTCCAGCTTCCTTCCCCTACTCCCATTTTCTCATGAGTTCCCACATTAACTTGCTGTAGCCCAGAAGAATAAGCAGCTCAAGTAGCAGGGAGGCATGGTTACACATCCTCCCAGAAGTCCTGGGTGGAAGGAAGGTCATCTTGTCCAGCCTCCTGCTCAGAACAAAAGTGCTCCCAAAAACCAGATCAGGTCAGTCATGGCTCTGACCAGTCAGGTCTTGAAAAATCTCCAGGAATAGAGAGTTCACTAGCTCGCATCAGGGATCTGCCTCAGTACTGCCCTACTCTCCAAGTGAAATATTTTTATTTTTTCAGAGTTTAAAAATGAAAAAAAAGAAAAAAAAAAAAGAAAAGAAAAAAAGAAAAAACAAAGCGAGCAAGATTCCAGTGCATTACCAGGTCATCATACCTGGACTCCTCCCAGCAGTAAAGCAGACAAAGCTGAAGCTTACTAAGTTATCAAAATGCTATTCTGAAAGATAAATATACTTGATGAGGGTAGTGACAATTCTGGCCATAGGAAATTAGTTAGCTATCCTCTTCTGTCATAGAGGTGCATTACTAGTCCATTTTAAAGTTTTTAGTAACTCAGAAGAATAAAAACACCCAAGTTCCAAACTGTTGGTGTTTTGTCCCAAAAGAAAAAACACAAACCAAATCAGCTTTCAATTCCCATGCAAAGCAATATAAATATTACTCGCTGTTTATTTGTATTTCTATTATTGCAGGAATGAGCAACTGCTTAAAAAAGTTCGCTTTTTCATGCACTTTCAAACATCTCCAAAGCCTATATTTCAGTGCTTGGCAATGACAAAGACAAATAGGACTCAAACAAAATACTGCAGAATAACTAGTTCCAGGTATCCTAGAACAGATGACTTTAGTCTTGCTTTCTGGGTATGATTAGCTTTCCCGTAATAAAATTGACATTTATGGGGAGAAAAAGATAAATTAATTCAACAGATTAAACTGGAATATGTCATACAATGTCTACATGACAGCCCTAGCTACCCTCCCATAATGAAGTGGCTGAAACACAACGTCATCTTTAATGAACTACAATTAAGAGCAGAGACAGGGACTGCAGAAGGCACCAATACCGAGTATGAGCACTGACAGCAGTCAGCATGACTCAGTGTTGCATTCCTGCCGGGAGAGGGCTGATAAGTTCGTTAAGCTGCCACACAAGATCACACCACTACGGGTTTACAACTGTGTAACTTAAATCACATTTACTGGCCTAGTTCCTTGTCTTAACAGGACTGGAGACATTTACTGTGGTCCTGCAGATCACCAGCTGCTAGTGCTTCCTGGAACAACAGGGTCAGATTTCAGAGAGCTAGTTAGTTATTCCTGTTTGAGAGCAGTTAGCCCTCTACTTCTATTTCCATATTATTATTCTAAGCACACAAGGAAGATACGTCATTAAAATATGTTAAGATTTGTCAGAGGTAGTCAGACTTGCAGCAGAACTAAGTTGCCACCATTTGCTTTACACGCGTTTCTGTTTTAAAAGCTATTTTTGTTCCTCCTCCTATTGATCTGTGGGCTTTGCTCTGTGAACAGAAGAGCTGGTTTCTGCCCCCACCTTGCCAATAAGCACATAAGCAGTTCTGGTTCTTCTGTTCTGAAGTGCCTACCCTACCTGCTCACCTTCATCCATCCCCTTCCTGCTCACTTTTAGTCACATAATCCTGGCTCCCCCAGCTTTGCAGTCAGGCCCTTATAAGCAGCTTACACTACTATGCATATCCCTGGAAAAAAGAAGCAGCCTTGTGCTGCAAAGGGATGCCTGACTGTCAGGCAGAAGCCTGGGAGTGAGTTGGGAACATCCTGTGCTAGCAGAGAAAGAGGCAGATTTCAGTTCAGCCAGGCAAGAAGATGGAGACTGCAAGAAGAGATGCTGATAGTGAGGTTTCTCTACCTCCCCATGAAGTGGCTCCAGCAGCAGCAGCAGCAGCACCCGCAGGAGCAGGTGCTGGAGCTGCCTGCCCAGTACCGGCAAAATCTGGCTGAAGATCCAAAAGATCACTGGATGGTTTGGAAGAGCTGCCAAGAAAAGGAAGAGAGACATTAAGTACTGGAGGAATTTCCCATTTCAAGTGAAATTTTTTTAAAGTGTCATGACTGGATTATAGGAATTAGCCTTAGTTTGGATGAAATTGAGACCTTTTTTTCAGGCCTTAGGATTAGAGCACTGGCCATAAGCACCTCTAGTATAGTGAGTCCCAAGAATATGTTACAACCCAGGATGGGAACCTTAACTTACTTCCATTTCCTGATAGTGACATTGCAACAGATCTACAAGACTTACAATTCTTTAAAAAAAACCCACAAATAACCAAAAAAACCCAAAACAAACCCCAACCCAAGACCAACTAACCAAACCAAAAGAAACCCCACCACAACACCCAAAACAGAAAATGCAAAATTCTCCTAAAAACAGAGAGAATAACTGCTATGACTGAAACCAGCATCATTCTACTTCCACATTTCATCATGCCATGTCAGAAAGCAAGAAACCTGCATTTCCAGGCAATAAACAGGCATTAGGTAGAAGAGAATTGGCAAAACTTCTATGGTTTAAGCCAGTCAGGTATTTACTTAGGAAACCAGACCTTGTTCATCTAGAACATTTAAATAACAAACCATAGAAACTCTTTATTCAGTGAAGTTCTTCGCCTGACACTTAAATTAGTTACATCTCACAGACTTTTGGTTCAGAGTTTTTACACCTCTAGAGTTCAATCGCTTCTGCTCTTTACAACAAGCAACAGCGCTTTGTTCTGGTTTTGACTTGAAAGCAAGGCACAGATTTTCTCATAGGTAAAATGTTTCTTTTTTATTTTAACCTTCAGAAGTTCATTATCTTTGTGTTTTGTTAACTGATTTGAAAAGCAAGAAAAGGGAATATTAATGCAGCAGTTTTAGAAAGAGAATCCTGAAGGTCAGCAAAGACTACTCCGGATTTGCACGTTACTTCAGTCTATTAAATTAGCAGTTTCTGTACAGCATTTTTTGTGGAGGGGTTTTTTTTGGTGTTAGAGTTTATTTGTGATCTATACTGGCAGAACAATGTAGCCCACTGAAAACTGATGTATGCTACTTGCAAAATAAGGAAAGCCTTTCGTGCAAGCCTCCTGTTACAAGTAGGACTGGAACCTACATCAAGCTCAGTAACTCAAATACACTTTTTAACTTACCTGACTGGAGCAGCTGTAGATGAAGTTGCAAAAAGATCAACTGGAGGAGATGTATCAATAGTTTTTGCTGGAGTAGAACTAGGAGATGTAACAGTTGTGGCTGGAGAAGACTGGAGAAATATTTTAAATATACATTCAATATACCAGCATTTCTCCACAACCAACTCATGCATGGATGCACATACTTTAAAAACCTGATTTTGACATCAGGTCTTTTTATTGTGAGCTGTTTTCTCTTCTGAAAGAATTTAAGGATGACTGGGCTAAGTTTTCAGATCGTAGTAGAGCTGAAAAACCCCAAGGTGACTGCAAAGAAGGAAATGGTTTCTACAAGGTTTATTCTGAAGGGGTTGTTTCTGTAACTGTCCGACTCTTCATTTTGCCTATGGAATGACATAGTTGTTTGCGCACAAGAGCACCTGAGTACTCTAACCACAGAAATGGTGAGAGAAGAGAAATGGTTAGAAAACGGTTAGAAGTGTGTTTGTAAACCTTCATAAGAGAGTTTAAAGAGCCACCAACAGCACTCAAGGTTAAGTCCTGGGGAAGATATAAAAGACAGCTCAGCCTATGACTTTGCTTCATTAGCTCCTCCAATTCTGCATAAAGATACTTTAAGTATGGCAAGGACAGACACCCAGGAGAGTATATTGCAACTCCTCTGTGAACTTGAAGACTCAAGTTACCTTGTGGAGTGTCAATTTAATTCTAAAAGATAATATAAGCTTTGGTACAGCATCTTACATGCTAGAGAGATCCTTTTCCTAACAACTGAAAACAAGTCCTAATTTTAGTACTGTTTGCCATTCTGACCACTTCCAAGACAGAAAAAGAACAGCAAATTTCAACGGATTTTCTTCTGAGTTCTTCTACTGCCATCCCATCACGGTAACTCTAGCAGATGGGTGTAAGCTTTCTAGACTCTCCTCAAAGCTTTAGTAAGGTTTGAGACTATAATGGTCCCCATCCCTCATGTGCATAAAAGAAGATGTGGTTAAAGTTGTAAGAACATTTTCTGAGCCATCATGTAGCTCTCACTAACTGCTCATATTAAACAGGAGAGTTGGGTGGGTTATTTTTTGTTGTTTTAGTTTGGTTTTGTTGTGTTTTTTTCTAAATGGCTTTTCAGAAAGAAATTTAAGAGCTTTCTCTAGAATCAGGTATTGAATTCCCCACCTTAGATTCAGAAGATTTCATTGAGTTTTTCCTGCACAACACCCATTACGAGACACAGCTATGGCACCTGGCAATGCTCCAGGGATACCAGGAGCTACTATTACTAACACCATAAAGCTCATTAGTTTATCTGACACTCAGACCAAGGCATTTTCACTGGCAACCCTTGCTTTAAATTAAGGTCAGCAGTCTCACTAATAAAGGTCATTTCTGAAACTAGATATATTGGATGAAAATTTTCTTCCTTTTTTCCTCGCTTTTCCCATGAAGATGGTTTTAAGGGAGTCAGAACTTCCTCCTAAAAACCTGACGAGGGAGTGAAGGAGTGACGGGAATTGGAAGAGAAATACCCTGGAGCATGTTTCTCAGTGACATGAGAATTAAGGTGGAGTGGAAGCAAAGAAAAAAAAAAAGTTGAGAAAAAAATATGTGTATCTTTTATGCTTTCACAAGGGGCAATCATCACATCCAGGAAAGTTCCTTAGCATCCTGACTGCAATACAGCCCTTCAGATCAGTGACATGCTCTTATGGGGTCATTATTTATAGAGCCATCAAAAGATGCAATTTTGTCAAGTAGGTGGCAAAGTCTAAAAAGTAGATTAAGAGATGGAAATTTAACTCTTTATGCCCTTACAATGTTCTAAACAATATCACCTGAACAAGAATTATCTAGTACAGCAACTGGCAGTATTTACCTTGCTCAGAGGAGAAGGAGCCCCAGATCTAGAAAAAAAAGGGGGTTTTCAGATAAGTACGGTTTTGAAACTATGTTTCTGGTCATCACTCCTGCAAAAAGACCAAAACCTAAGCATGAAAGCTTTCTGAAGACCTCTTCAATTGCATGCTCTCTACATTTCTTAAATTTCCATGTGCCACTTTAGACAAGGAATGCAAATTCTACTTCAAATCTTAAATTAATCTTTTAAGCTAACTGGCATCACAGGATTATTCTGCTTTTTAAATAAGCTCTACTAAATGGAGGAAAGGCAGAGATGCATGCAAATATCTTGCTTCGGGGCCTACAGGACCCAGCATGAAAAGAGTTACTGGGGCAAGATGTCACCATCTTAGAAAACCATGCAACAGCAGCAGAACACTACCAACACTGAAGCAGTTATCTAACATAAGTCTTCTGAGGATGTGTCAGCAAATTTTCAAAGTCTACTTTCTTTTAAAGAAAGTCAGAGCTACTTGAAAATAACCACATTTAAAAGTATGAAAACAGTGAGTTGGAAAGTTCAAGCTGGAAGTTCACCCACATGCACAAAAATCACGCTAACAGTAACTGACAGAGCCTTAATCATAATTTATAATGCACATCAGTGCATTTGTTTGCTTTCATTATGAGGTATGAAAATACTGCTACATATTTTTAGAGCTGCTTTGATCTAAGAGATGAGAGGAGGAGTTGAAGATAAAGCTGCACCAGTATTGAACTAGCATCCATCCCATAAGTTACTGGAATTGGCTAAGTCCTAGGAGCTGTAAAACAGATTAGAAGATCTGGAAATCTTCTAATCACAGAAATGACAAAAAAATAACTTAATGACTATATACAAAAGCAAAGAACAGTTTAGCTCAATTCAAAGAAAATATCTATTTCTAAGTGCTCAAGAAAATCTTTAAAAAATACACATAACCATGCCTGCAAGCAAGTGATATGTAAAGGTATGTACTTACCCTTCACTAAATTGCAAGGAAAGCAACAGTAAAAGAGAAAACAGAGGTTTAGCTTAATCCTTCCTAGACTTAGCCATGGCAAGTATCTAGCAAGAAAATGCAAAACCATTAGAAAAGAAATAGATTTTGATGATAAAAGCCTTAGCAGGATGCAACCCCCCAGCTCCTTCTAGTTTTCCTCAAGTAATTTTACTTCATTTTGGAAAGCGTCTGGTTGTTCTGTGTGTTTCCCCCACCACGAGTAATTAAAGAAAAGATTAAAGTCATTAAGATGACTTTGTAAAGGAAAGGGAAAGCCTTGTCTTACTTATTTCCTAGCTAAGTGACAAAAGGAGGTTGGTGGAGTAAAACCTAAACATCANTTAAGATGACTTTGTAAAGGAAAGGGAAAGCCTTGTCTTACTTATTTCCTAGCTAAGTGACAAAAGGAGGTTGGTGGAGTAAAACCTAAACATCAGCTAATCTCACATTGTCGCTATTATGCCTAGATACATGGTACAACACATATACCTACTTGTTGCCAGGTTTTTTTCCTTCCAGTGAGTTTAGATGTTGCTCAAGGGTCTCCATGAGACTGCTGGGAGCCTTGAAAGCAAAGAGAAAGGTACACACCTCAATGTATTGCAGTGATGTAACCATACTTTGAAATCCAGTACCATCTTTCCTGAAGTCCACCACGTGCAAGCTCATGCAGTCACTTTATTTACATCAGTGTGAAAATAGTGGATTTCCATGCTAGAAGTATTCAGGCAAAGCCAGTTTTTAAAAAGCTATTACTGTGTCCAAATTTGCAGAGAGAAAACATTTTCCTCTACTATGCAGCACCTGAAGCCTAAACCCAGGATATGCTGCTCATCACACTTTAATTCAGTGTTAAACATTGACAACAGCACAGGCATCCACAGGGTTAATTTTAAGACTCATAAGTTGAAGGTCACACTTTCAGTTTTGCTTGTAGTCAGACCCCAACACTTCCTTCATAACCAGAGGGTTAGAAAGCATTTGCAGCTTAAACAAAACGAAGTCTTTCCAATGCCCCCAGAAGGAGATATCTTTAGTTCAAGACTCCCAACACCACAAAACCTTACAGCTGTTCTTCTCAAAATGGTACCCTGGCACAGTTTACTGTGCAGCTAGCTCAAAATGCAGAAACAGTACTATTTTAGACATCTATAAAAAAACCAAGCTTTTTCAGGCCTCCCTGATCTTAGGTTTTATTTATTGACCTTTTTGTGGTCAGCAGCCGGTACCCTGAGGCACTTGCTATTACAATGGCAGATAGAAAAAGTAGTTGTAAATGCACACCGGACTTAGCTACTCCAGTATGAAAATACAGTCTGGATAAGGAGACTCCTAGAAGATCAATAAGCAGGGAAGAAACCCTTGAGAGGTACAGTAGCACATAATAATTGAATATTTCATCAGGGTTACAAGTTCATCAGTCTCTAAATGGGGAATTCTCTTTATCAGTCTCTTTCAGATCAACCACAATTCCTGATAGCAATACCTATGATGTTTTTCATAAATAACATCTTTAATTTCAGGGCAGACATAATTATCAAACAAGGCAGTTTGTGATGCTTGAAAACAGACCATGCACTGCTCCTATACTGAAAAACCAGCTGACTGGTTGAGACACGTATTTCAGGATGCATAGCACCTGCTAGTACTAATGTACAGCTCAGTGTACTTGCAGTGTCTGCATATTGATTTTAGCATTAAAACCAGTAATTTAACACATGCAGAAATTTTAAACGCTCAAATAATCTTAAATGACACATTGAGTTTAAATACATCCTATGTACGTAAGCAGTGAAGAGACATCTTGACTTTGCTGCTTTTACAGGCATATTTATTAATTTTCAATTCATTTGGGCATAATAAGAACTGGTTAAACACAAGTGACCTAGTTAAGAATTCTCCAGCAGCAAGTAAAAGAAGAAGGGTAAAACAAACTAAAAAATCCAGAGAGATTCAGACTTTTAAGTATTCTAAAAGACTATATTGTAAGATAGAATTTGTACAACTTTAACATGCAAGTAAAAGCTATGTTTTAAAAAAAAATAAGATTTTAAAAAAAGATTGCATGATTTACTGTTACGAGATACCTCTGGACACTTTAGATAGCTTTCCAATATATTAGTCAAAGGTTTCTTAAAAACCAGCAAGGTAATACAAAACTTATCTATCAAAAAGAACTCAGAGAAGAAGCTTCAGGAAATTTCTACCCAGATGCAACAATCTGGAAAGGAAATACTATCTGGTACCCAATTTGCACTGAACATTGCTTGATTTCTTTTAGATACTGCTTTAACATTAGATAATCTACCAGTCAGCATTGTGCTGGAACCTTACATACAGGTTCCCCCACTAGCTACTAGGGGCAAAACTGTCATAATTTAAGAAATACTAGTAAATAAAAATGAGCCAAGATCTTTAGCTGCAAAGCTGCCTTCTCAGCCTCCAAAACTTTGCAGCCAAACAATGAAGTCCAAAGATGACAACTATCAACTTGAATTATATTACTGAGACCACTTGTCTGGATTCACAGAGTACCTGCACACAGAGCGTCCACACAACCAACTTCTTGCAGAATAATACCAACTACTGCTGCAGCTTGCTACAGGAGTTTAGGTATACCATCGATACTACTAAGAATTATGTACTAATTATTAGCCAAAATTCAGTTTTATTATTCACCTTTTATTTATTTCTCTCTGAATATACTGCCAAGGTCTTATACATAAGTTATACAGCATGTTTCAGGCTAGCCTTAGCAAGCAAGTCCCAAGCTGCCTTTGGGAGAATACAGCTCTGAGGGACTACCTGAGCAGACCACTGAAGTGGTGAGGAAGCTGGATGAGATGATCCCTGTAGACCCCTTCCTTCCAAAGGAACTATTCTGTTTTAAAGTGCAGGCCCATGGGGTGGAAGGGACCATTCGGTAGCAGTAACTAAGGTGCTGCTGAGCCAGTACGGCATCAGGATGATGCAGAACAGGCTGGCCCAACACAAACAGAAGCATATAAAAGTGTCACAGAAATTCATAAAACGTATTTCATTAACTGGGTTTAAGGTGATTTCTGGTTTAAGGACTTAGTTAATGACTGACTGGACTGAGTTAAAAAAGAGACCCTGAGATATAGAGTTAGGGGAACATACTATGTCACCTGTTTCAGGATTAGATCTGGTATTTTACATGCTGCTTTTCTCTGCTGAAAGAGTGGCCAGACTTTATAGCCGCATTATATCTGAAATCTATAAAGATTAAAACTCTCCACCTTCTCATAAAGTGTCACTTTCAGAATTTTTAAGTGACACTTAACCAAGAGAGACACTATTCTGATGCTGGTTTAAACCACGCTTTCAGGAGGCTATAAAAACTGCATGAACAAAAACTGTATGAACAGTTGGGGTTTGAAACTGCTAAGTAGTTTGGGTTGCTCTTCAGTTCCAATTTCACTGGCATCAAAACTGCCACAGGTGAACTCTTCAGCATGGATCTCTTCCTCTAAGTAAATAGCCTCTTCACATTAAACACAAAGCCAGGCACCCAGGCCAATCTGCAAGTGATACTTAAAATGGACCAGCAACTACAGCATGTTACGTGGCATGACTTCCTACCAACATTTGCATTCCTGGTGTGCTTTCCTAATTACAGAACTTTTATTTATTACACAAATCCAAAAAGACTACAAGAGAAGCTTACCTGTGTAAGATCTGGGATATCACCTTTGTCAATTCCAACTTGCTGTGGAGATAGAAGAGAAAGGTAAAATCTAAATGCACTATTCCACTGCAGCAGGCACTGATTTTGAGTAAAACTGCTCTTCAAGCTCTAATGCACTCTGTCTTTAAAAAAATACCAAAAAGTTAGAAATCACATGTCGATCTTCCAGCAGCTACCTTCAACAACCTGCAGCAGTTTTTTCAGTTCTTTTCCCCACAAATTAAATATTAATTTAAAAGAAAAGAATAAAAAAAATGGAGCTGGATTTCACACATGTGAAATTCATACTCTATACTGAAATACACTGGTCATATACTGTTGTCTCAGAGGACAGCAAATTATGGTCTAAGTCTGCAATCTTCTACTAATTGTCCTGTTGCTTCACTATGGCTCTTCAGGGTGACCGCTAGTTCAGCTTTTGCAGAAGAGCAAGCTCCACTGCACCTCGTAATCCTGAAGTAGAGTCACTATAACCCCTGTCCAGAAAAGCTGACCTATGTCTCTAAAGTACTTTACTCATGTTCAATATTCATATCTGACATTACAAGTCATTAGGGAGTCTATCAGGCTTCTCTAGAGATAAGTGAATTAGCAAAGAAACAAACTTTTTATTCAGCTCATTACTGCTGTCCATTAGAATGAAGTATGAAACATGGAAAATGTGTGCCGTGTGCCAAAGAGCCAACTACCACAAATGAGAATCCAGCAAAGGAGTTAATTAACCATGTAATATTCCTATTATCCACATAAGAGGATGACAACAAGGAACAAAACCAGGAAAATCTCACATTACAGCTAACGTAATGTTGGCTGCAAAGACTAAAAAAAACAGGCTTACAAAATCTGCATGCTTTTATTCCCAATTGCTGTATCTTCCTCTAATGTTCAACCCTGTCCTAGAAGTATGCATTTATT
>VYZT01029642.1:0-13952 GCA_013400735.1 Pomatostomus ruficeps | reverse complement strand
ACAGACACACACACGCACGCACATAACACACACGCCCCGCCTCCGTGTCGGGAATTTTGGCTGCTCCCTAGAGCCTCGGGAGTTGCTCCGGCGGTGCCGGCCCCGCCGAGGCTGCCTGGCTGCTGGGCAGGATAACGCGTTCCCTGCCTTCCCTACCAGCGCCAGGCTGCCGCCGGTGTGGATGGAGCGCGGCAACTCGCGCTGCACAGGTGACAGCAGGCAACAAAGGAAGGGCAAGGAATGAGAGAATGCCAGGCTCAGTTGCTCAGTTCTTCATTCTAGTTCCTCTCAGACTCTCGAGGTACCATTGATAAAATTCAGTCTTGCTTGGTTGGGTTTTTTGTTTCGGTGAGGGGTTTTTTTTTGGTCTTTTTTTCCCCCCTAAAGACTCTGTATCTGGTAAGAAAATATAGGATTTTTTTTTTTTCACTCTCAAATAAAATAAATATTTTGCAGAACCGCAGAATCAATTAGGTTGTAAAAGACCTCTGAGGTCGTTGAGTCCAACCTGTGACCAAACACCATCATGTCAAGTAGACCGTGGCACTGAGTGCTGTGTCCTGGCTTTTCCTTAAGCACCTCCAGGGACTTGATTCCACCCTGGCCAGCATATTGCAGTATCAGTATTATTAGCTAGAGGTTCTGTGGAAATTAGCTGGACACTGTCACTGTGTTTTGTGCCCTTCTTCTGTGGGCCATGTGATACCAAAGAAAGAGAATCTTATGCCTCTGAATTACAAGGTAACTCATGGGATAAAACAAATCTTTAATGGAGAAAAGTGAGTGAGTGGTGATGCTTATAGGAACAAAAAACTGTTGGACAGATGTGGAGCAGTCCAAATGTACTTATGTTCCAGGAAAAAATGGTCTAATCTTGGAATGCTAGGAAAGGGTGAGATCATCATGTCTATAAGAAATCATTAACCATTATTAAAATAATTCATGTTTATTGACCAGCCATGATTTGGAGGCTGGTGGTGCTTCCTTCTCTGTAATTTTGAAACAGCAAGGTTTTGGGTGTTTTTCAATATGTAAGTTGATGGTAGCTTGGTTGTCCTCAAGTCTTGGTTACTGTAGGTAGGGACATGGTGAGCTGCTCACAGGTGCCGTGCAGCTGCAAGGAACCAAGCATCCTGTGCGTTCTTTCTTTCTTTCCTTCTTCTGCTGTAATCCTTTGCTATAGTTTGGTGGGTGAAGGTACCCAGAAGAACAGATCTTCAATACTATCTGAGATGTCAAGGTATTTCAGCTGTTCCTTTTGAGGTTTGTGCAGGTGTTTGGTGTCTCTTGCTTTTCTTCATTTTTTAAGATGGAAATTCTGCTGACCTTATGACTTGATCAGATGGGGACCTTAATCTTACCCTCTGTGAATTTAGTAGGTTTCTGTGCAAGCTTGAGAAACTGTTCAAATAAAATTGTAGGGTTTGAGGTACAGCAGAATATTTCTTTGGGAAGGTAATGATGAACCCATGGCCTGTCTGTGTCTTCTTACACCTCACCTCCCCCTTAATAGTTGTACTCTTCTGTATGTGTCTTGCAGGCTAAAATGTCAAGGAGTACCAGTGTTTTTCTCAGCACCCAGAGGGCCCTGGTGGCTTTCTTGTGGTGATGTCAGTTGTTCAGTGTGTGGTGTGCAAGTCCCTTCTCCTATTTCCTGGCTTTTCTGTAGTAATCACTGAGTGTGGGCAGTTGATCAGAGAGCCTTTGGTTCTTTCACAAAGATGACAGCTCCATCTTTCAAATATAATTATTTCTGCCGTTCTGTTGCCATCTCTTTGTGAGTTCTTCTCCCACCCAGGGGATTATTCAAAATCATTTGTGTACTCAGAATGCCACAGACATTAAAGTTCAGGACAGATGTTGTGTAAGAAAGCAAGCCCCATGCCACAAACTGAAGTCTGTGTAGAGTTTCTTCCAACAGGCTTGCACAATAAGTGACTTCTTAGAGGAAAGGTCCTTTTAATAAGCTGACTAAATTAGTGCTTGTATGAAGCTTCCGTGTTTGCTTGGCATTGGTTGCAGGTGGTACTGTTATGTTACTGCTTAACCTTAGGATTAAAAGCATACACTGAAAGTTGAGTATCTATGTGTATAAATTAGTGGTCACCAATCATTCTCAAAAACCAGTTTCTTTGTACACTTAGGTGTCTGTTTAAATTGCTACAAACTCCATAACCTGTTCTAGCTTTAACTTAACTAGGTGGAAGGTCCTGGTTATCCTTTTTAGTGGAAGTATAGGCACCTGGAAATGACTGAGCTAGAACTTCTTCCTCAGTATTCAGAACTTCTTCCTCAGTACTGGGCATGCAGACAGAAAAACAAATTCTATTTTTTGAACTGATTTACGAGGTTTAGGTGATCTTAGGCCAATGAAATTGCCTGGGAGAGTAGTGCAGTTGGTCCTCTTTAAAATTGGAAAAAACTATTGACCACAAAACATGTAATGATTAACTTGCTACCACACTGTTAATATACACACTCAGAACAACCTAGTTTTGATGTTTTTTGAATCTTATCTTACGAAGTGATGGGATGGGCATGAATGTTTGGTGTTTCTTCTTTTTCATGTTCTATTGCAGATGGAGTATTAGAAATGTTGATTGGTCATTTAGTCTCCAAATGAAACTATTTTTTTAACTAAATCATTAGACTCCATTTAGACTCTAGTGACAGATGGTATGAAATAAATATTAGCACAAACTCAGTCTTGCATTTTGTGTTATTACGCTGAATGATTTTATTAACAGAATAACAGAAGTCAGAGCTCTGCTAACATGTTTAGGTTTTTTTCTTGTGAGTTCATTATTATTCCAGAACCTAGAAAAGTCTTAAAAGTTCTTCTGTAAGCTTATGGAGGCAGTTGAGGACCTTTATTGCCACCTTGCTTAAAGNTTTCTTGTGAGTTCATTATTATTCCAGAACCTAGAAAAGTCTTAAAAGTTCTTCTGTAAGCTTATGGAGGCAGTTGAGGACCTTTATTGCCACCTTGCTTAAAGACTAAATATTCATGTACAGACATGAAGCCCTTGAAAGTATGATTTTGCCTTGGTTTATTTTAGATTATTTCCCTGGATCTATCGAAGCATCCTTATGTCTGCTGCAGCTGCTTTTATCTTTAGCAAGCAACAAATGGATAAATGCTCCTCAGTTCAATGTCTTCTACTCAGAGTGCTCTAGGTAATGATGATGTCACAAGAGGATTGATTTCACACTGGTTTATGTAAAGAAAAGCCATTAGCAATGTTAGAGACAGAATTATGGGCTATATTAGAGCCAGAAACTAAAAATGCACTCTGAGGAGGAAAACTTTATATATTTTTTTACTCTGGTCCTGTCATCTACCTTCTATTTGTGAGTACCTTGCTGGAGGTGGAGACTACTGGAACAACTCTTTCCTTGCCTTATGTCTTGAATTTGTGAGGCTGGAAAGCATCAGAGGTAGAAAGCACTTTCCCCCTTCTCTGGACTTGAGAATGTATTCAATGCAACAAACCCCAAATAACTCCCTACGCATTTCCAAGCATGCTGTGGTAGATCTTAAAAAGTTCCATTGTTTGGTGACAGCAGAAATGACATTTCCTGTGGTTTCCCTTCTCTTTCCAAGCCTTTTGTATTAGTCTTACTTAAGAGGTGTCTGGCTATCAAACCTTTCAAGCTCTGTTGGCTAGATAACTTTCTTAGCTGGGTTGTGGAAATGTCTTCCTCTTGTTTCTTTCCTTCAATATTTGTGCAGCAAACAATTAACTGAGAGAAACCAACTTTCTGTGGTGCTCTGTACCCTTCAGCAACCAACTGATCTGGGTTCTTACTACTAGTTTATTGATAAAGGGAAAATGGGCCTTTCATTTAGTGTCATTCTCTTTCGTGTGGGTAATGCTAATGTGTTCATCTTTTGACTTCAAGAAGAAACAGGTGCTTGACACCTGTTTTACCTTTTTTAAACTGATAAAAAAATCCTGTCTCTTGTCTTGAAAATAACTGGTTCTTTGCTTTCCAGTCAGTTCAATTCTCCAGATGACACAGTAAAACTTTAATGAAAGTTAATTGCAGTAGTCACTGTAGTTTTACAGCCCTAAATAGTTATACTTCTCTGCAGACAGTATTCTGCTTGTTCTCTGTTTCCACTCCATCTGTTCCCTCGCTATCTCTTTTCCCTCAAAGAAAGATTATTTCCATAAAGGAGCTGGCAGATGATTTTGTTGATTTTTGTGAGATTTGGTGATGGCCAAGAGGTGGCAATAAAGGCTGTTGAATATTTTGCATGTTGTCACAATTTAGCCAGGACAAAAACCTCTGTTATCCAGTTGGGAACCTGTGAGTAAGCCAAGATTGCCTTCTGTCTTGCATCTACTTCTTTAGGTTCTTCTTCTGAAAGGTAGCGCTCCAGCTACCTGCTTTCCCTGTCCGGAATCCTGCTAACGTTGAAGGACCGTGAGTAGGTGTAGACAGTTCATCTGTTTTTAGCCTGTGTAGGGCCTTTGTGTGTGGTTTAAGTAATGTTCTTTCTGGCAGTGCTGCAGATAAGTTGTGTGTTTTCTTGGTTTTATGTTGACAAATTATCATTAGTTTATGAAGATCTAAATAGAAATTACTGAGGTTCTAGTAATAGTGTATGGTGTAGTTATGAAATCTCTTGTCTTGGAGATCTGTAGGTTTCCAGAGGGAAAGTAGATTCCTGTGGAAGGAGTTGAAAATTGTTTGGCAGTAGGTTTGCTTATCTTATGTTTGTCAAAGTACCCATAGAAAGGCTTTTAAGTTTTATTTTGGTAGATTCTGCATATGCAATAGTCTTTCTTAATTGAAAAATATTTACTTAGCTATATCTTTAAGGAATAACCAGTATATCAAACCTGACGTTTACAACTCCACTTCTCCATGTAGTTTAAAGAGTGTATCGGATTAAGCTAAATTGCGCAGGTGTTTCCTTTGAACCCATAGCTCATCCTAAAAAAGACTCAAGAGGAAGCACCTGTGAACATACAAGTTTTTAGACTTGTAGATTAAAAGGGAGGACTAATGGATTTTGCAGTAAGTGTCTGTGCCTCCTAAGAGCCAGAGTTCTTGGGCTAGCATATTCTTTTATTTCCCTGAGATGGAATTCCTCTTTGTAGAATCAAGAATCTCCTTTAATTTGAGAGACTATTGAGAATAAAGGGCGATCCCTTCAGAAACTCCAGAATCTTATCTGTGTCTGATTCTAAGAGGTGAGGTTGTTTTTCCATGTAAATGTTTGTTTTGACACCTAGGTATTTCCCTCAGTAGGAATATGATGTTTGCGTTCTACACAGGTGTCCTTATATGATTTGAGTGTGACACCCATACACACAAGCTACACAGGTTCTTCTGGCCACCCGTGTAAGTGTTTTTTAGAATAAATGCAGTCCTGACTACGTAGCATAAGTTTGAGAGTGTAGAAGACACAAACCTTGTCCTGTGCTGAACGTATCAGCAGGAGGAGAGAGCTGCCCGTAGGCGTCCTGCAGCTGAGGTAAAGAGCATCTGCGTTTCCGATTCATGGGACAGAATCACAGAGTAGCTGAGGTCAGAAGGCCCCTCTGGAGGTCACCTAGTCCACCCAGTTGCCCTGCAGGATCAGCTCAAGCCGTGTGCCTACGGTCCTGACCAGTTGAACCTGGAGTTTGGCCCAATAGCGCAAATAAAATATTATGTTCTAATTTTAGTTAGTCTGTTGGGATTCCTTGCTGAACTTATGGTTGAAGGGGTGATAAATTATAAAACTGTCAAACTTTTTTCTCATTCAAATATGTAATAGAACTTTTTTTCAGCTGTTGTAGGTAGTGTGTTTTTCCTGACTAATTTAATTTTTAATAGTCAAAGGATGCATTCTTCTTGTACTGCCTGTGTGTGGTAGTCTTGTAAAGCTGTGGTACATTCTACCAAGTTGTGCTATACAGATTCTTAATTAAGTAATTAAAAATTATTTAAATGACTGATTAGCTGTTTGCATAAGTAAGACTTCTTTGCACTTTATTTCGCTCATTAAAATGCAGTTTCTGATATTTCTTTTTAAAGAAAGACAAATCCATATATGTCTTCTGTACGTTATTTGTGCTGTACTGGAAAAAAGCCTCTTCCGGTCCTTGACTCTAAGTAAGCTTGTGAGTGAGAAACTGAAAGTGAAACAATCTTATTTTCTATTGCCAAAGGAGAAATACAAAAAGTAGCTGAAGTATAATTAGTAATAAGAGAATTTATTCAGAAATTATTTGAATATCGAGAACATCTGCAAAGGAACTTAGTATTTTTGATCCTTTGGAATTCTTTAAGGAAGAAAAACAATTATTTATTTGAGCCATTCTGTTAGTACTGGTTCCTGCTGTTTGTTTCTTTCCAGTGCTTCCTTGCAGAGCAGCCAGCCTGCGTAAGAACAATAATGCTAGTATCCTCCATGAAAAGACATAGGGTTAATCTGAGAATAGAGAAATGCACTTGAGAATAATACAATACTGACAAGTGTCCTTCAGATTCATCTTGAATTCTGGCACTGGTTCAGTTCCTTACTGGCCCGCATGAAGGAATGCTGTAGAAATAGTGTAAGTGCTTCAGAAGGAGTGATGCTCCTTGTCACTATGTGGGAGCCACTCCTGCCACTCTGAAATGGGGGCTGTTGTCTGACTTCTGAAAGGAAGATTTGTCACCATTCTGGAGAGAGGCAGTGCTTTTTTTTTGTTTGTTTGTTTCTGTTTGTTGATAATGCCAAGAGATAATAAGAGATAATCTGTTTTTAAACGTTCATTTCTTACATCTTATCCCTCCCATTTTGTGGTAGGCAATGTGTGCCTATATGCATAAAGAGAAGCTTCAACACAAGTCTCTCAAAATCAGGGAGGAGTTTCTGCTTTTAAATAATTCCTAACCATTCTCTAATGAAAATACCATCTGGTTTATGTTATGCAAGTTCCACAAACTTACAGCTTTTGTAATTTAAGCTGTTCAATTTTAAATCAGTTTTTTCATAAAATGTAAAATGCTTTCAATGCAGCACTTTCCTTGGTTGTTGAGAGGAAATTATATGATTAAATAGATAGTGGTAATAGAATGATCTGCCTTTTCTTGCAAAATAATACTGGCTTATTGATAAAGATTCTGCCATTCCTGTGCAATCTGGGATGCTATTGTGATATCAAATGTCCTGCTGTTTTATGCTTTTCTAGAAAAAGTAGCCTTTTTCCAAGCCTGATGTGGGAGTTACTAAATACTTAAGACCCTGGTTTTGCAAGTTCGTTTGTGATCTATGTATCCAGTCTACATGCTTAACTACTGAATAAGCCCATAGCCCTTCAAAAACTTCTCTGAAATAATGGAGAATTTAATAATCTTAAAGTGGTAGGACTTCTGTTCTGAAAGTTTGTCCTGAATATAGACATCTGTACTATTTCTGTATAAATCAGAGTACTAATTTTGAAAAGAGTTCCTTGGCCCTGTGTATTCCTTTTATTAAGCAATTAATATTTAGGATTTCAGGCTTGTGAAACTATTTCTGTTTAAAAATTTTTAAAAAAATCATAGTAAGATCCAATACTTTCTTGTTTCTTCAAGTACCTTCTCATTCAGTGCTTTTCTATTTCAACTCTGTCTTTATATGTCTTTATATGAAGTCTTCTTTAGGGATCCCTGTTGCGAAGCGCTGTCTTCCCCACTCACCTGTTTTCAGAGTTATGCCATCCTGTCTGTTTAGGCCGTGTTTGTCACATTGTTTTTTCACCCTAAATAACATTATGTAAACAGATTAATTCCTAAGGCTGCCTTTTTTTTTGTTCTGTCTGTCAGGAAGGAGTTCAGCATCCTAGAAGGAAGTTGTACGAGAGTCAGCTGGGAAACGAATTCATCTCCTCCCTCTTTCTTTTGCTTTCTACCTTTTATCAGCACCTTACAGGGCTTTGATGGCAGTGTCTTGCTGTCTTCTGTTAGCTGGGTCTTGATGCAGATGGGTTTACCCACGTTTAGGGTCCATGAATCTAAATAATTATTTGAGAGTGTCCCATCCTTTGGAAATGACCTTTTTGGATACTTGGTCTTCAGTACTCAGTATACTGCTGTGAGATGTTAAAGTAGAGCCTACCACACTCATTTTTTTTAGTTCTTGCCTGTTCAGTTATCCATGTGGAAGAACTTCAGAGGACATTTATAAATACCTGGGATCGTTCTTTTCCTCTGTCATGCTCTGCTAGTAATTTTTAGGTCTTACAAGCCAAGCAATATTCGATTGGTTGACATAGCACCTGCAAGGATATTTTGACAAAATGTTAGTTTTTATGCCTTTTTTGCAGTGCCTTGGAAAGACATAAACAGTAATTAATTCCATATGAGTTTAGAAGTGTGATACCAACAAACTGCTTTGATTTTTTTTTTTTCATAATCTTGATGTGTGGAGTGACATTTGAAGTGGGAGCATCTCAGAATCTGTTCGAGACTGGAAACTTCAGAGAAAGTAAAAGAAGGAAATGGGAGGAGTGTGTTGCAAGAGGAGTGAAACGAGTGCTTCTTGTCTGTATTTGCATAACTTCTTGCTGTGTTCTGCAGTGTGGCTGACCTTTACCTTCTGCTGTGCCAGAAATGCTGGCTGCCCTGTATTAGAGCAGCACTGCTCATTTGTCTTGCTGCGCACAGCAGAATTGCATCATGGGTTGGTGGGTTTTTGGTTGATGTTCCTCTTTAAATGATGAACTGTATGAATCTCTGGGGTTAAATGCATTTATGCAGTCTAGGTTACTGCTCCAAGAAGAGTCCTCTAGCAGAAGCTGGAAAAAGTTCTCTAACTTAGGAAAAGGTTACAGGAAAAGAGGGTCCCATGTTGAAGGAAATGGAACACTGACCCTGAAAATTACCTATTTTCAGTCTGTTTTGTAATTTGTGTGAGATACAGGCTTTTCCCTCCCCGTGTGAGGAAAACACATGCTAAGTGTTTTCCTCACATGGGGATATCTGGTTTGAGACTGTTCTACGTTTTTGCCTTCAGCAGTGGTAGGAAAGAGTGGTTGCTTGCAGAAGTTGAAAATGAAGTCAGTAGTAGCTATGGTCTAATCAAGTACAAATTACTGTCTAATGCTAAATAATCTGAAAAAGTCTTTCATATTACAGATGTGGCAAATTGGTCAAACACCTCGCTTCATTATTTCTGTCAAGGTGCCATCTGTAAAATGAAGGAAGCAGGAAGTAGCAGGAATCATGTTAAGAGTGAGAAATAGATTATCTTTCTCTAGAAGCAGGTGAAGCCACCTGCTGCAGCTGTTTGTGGTCATTCGTTCTTCAGAACTTCACCAGGTTGTCAGCATGTTGGTTTTATTCTGACAGGTAGATTTTTGAGTTTTAGTTAAGAATTTATGAGGCAGGAGATGCCCAGCTTACTCCAGTAAGAGTTTCAGTCCTTACTTGGTTGACATTCAATAGAATGTAGTTTCAAGAACGCCTTTGGGAAGATGTGCAGGGGTGTTTCTAAGGACAAGCTGTGGCATGAAAGAGGAGCCATTACAACTGTTACTGAAGCATGAACTCTCTAATGAACCATATATATGAACCCAGAGTACCTGTAAACTTCAAGGCAGGCTATGTAACACATCTCAAAAACATACTGGGGTGTGGTGTTTTCAATTAGTGAGTAGGATTTTGTAAATTAAATTTTGGGTCCAAGTTTTTTCTTCTTCCACAGTGTGCTGTTTGTAAAGTGCCGCTGCATGATTTATAGGTGCCTACAGCTGGGAAGTTTTGTACTTTCCATTATTTCTTTTCCTGTGTTTTCCTGCTCAAGTAGCAAACTCAACCTGGTCTGTTGTAAAGTATAACTAAAGCTGAAAATGTCTGACTGACTAGATAACGGAGACACTTAAATGGACCTCTAAATGTCTGTTCACCTCAACTATTCTTTAATTCTATGTACAATGAAGTTCTTGCATTCTCTCATAAGCATGTGTGTAGTTAAAAAAAGGAGAAAAACTTACTAAAGCTTAATTAGAAAACTACAGATACGGTCACACTCTTTAATAGAGAATATTTGTTATAAAGTTGACAAGTCTAGGTGCTACTGCTACCACAGAAATCAGTTGAAGAGTGTTGTGAAATCCGTGGAATTTGACACTTGAAACTAAGCACAGGTAAACTCAGGCTTTTAAAATAGGGATTATGGGCAGGAGCCCAAGGTCCTACATAGGCAAGTGCAACAAAACCCCCGCAAAGGTTCTGTTTGTTTTTTTGCATAGGAAAGAGTTGTATGTCCTCTCTTTTTTTTTTTTCTCTTCCTAGTAGAAATTCCTAGACTGTGAGATACATTCCTTATTTTGGTAGGAAGCAGTGGTGAGTTCCAGCTGAAGTATTGGAAAATCTTTCTTGCTGCCTGAGTGTTGGCTGTTTTTTAGGGATTTCATCCTATCCCTGTGTAGTGTAGTCTGGCATGCAATGAGTAGGTACTTCAGAGTATATTAAAAGCGGTTCGCGAAATTGTGAGTAGTCACTACCCATGCTGGTTTTACTGTGAGACTTTTATGTTATACAGGATACCTTTATAAAATGGAGTTCAAATAAATAGTTTGTTTTGCTTATTGCAGAAAGATTTGTACAATTCTTACATGTTTGGATCTCAGGTATGTGAACATTGCAAATGAAAATGTAGCAATGCTCTCTGATAGGGCAATGAGTCTATTCCATCTATTAGCTAGTATCTGAGGAGTCTCCAAAATATATATGTCCAGTTTATCTCATGACACATAGTTCTGAAATGTATGTTTGTTAGGTTGATGTTTTGTTTTCATCGATGTTTTGATATATCCTCTAAGATCTGGTAGGGAAAACTGCTGCAGGGGAGAGGTAAGGCACTGTTTCTGAGATTGCACAATAGGTATAGCAAAGGAGTAGAACTAATTCCAGCCTTGCATGTTCTAGCCACAAAGTTGTCTCAAGTATTGTGCAAATCTTAAAGAAAAATTGTAATAAAAAAGAATTTCTCACTTCTGAACCAAGAATGTTTTGTCATATTTTTATCGTCAAATGCTGTAAAATCTGCCAAATTTGTGACTCATGTCCGTACTGGGTACTGCATTTGCACTTAATACAGCAACAGACTGTTGCCTTAGGCACATTAGTTTGAGACTGTGTTGGAGCTTAGTTCTTTCATCATAACCCTGACACTGGAATGTGCATGCACTGAACCGTCACAATTGTGTGAAAAGACCTTGTGAATATTTTCCAAATAAAAATGTTCTTGTCACCTTTCATCTGCAAAAGCCACTGCATGTATCATTCAGGCAGTGTTCTCTCTAACATACTAAATTGCTGTGCTACCTAAAGCCAGTAGTGGTTAGCAATTTATTTGCTGGTTACTGCCAGAGAACTGAATTGTGAGTACAATGAGACACCATGGAGTGCAGGGCAAAAAGGGCCTGGTAAATTGTTGTGTTCGTTGTATTGGAAAGTGTTATAGTATATACCACATACAGCAAGTGGTGATGGTAAAAATACAGTCTTGAGTAGTACACTGTACACAAATAGCCTTTTATTTCATCTTTTCTTATGCAGAATGTGTTTTCTTTTGAGCCTGTAAAGGATAATATGGTTCTAGCCTGCAGCAGGAGGCAGGCTTACCACTAGGGAGGTACTGCAGTGTATATTTAGTCCATTATAGCTGCACATGTCTAACGTATTATCAGCTTTTTGGAAAAAAATGTTTCACTCTCTAGATCTCGTACCTATTCAACTTAGACTTTAGCACCCAGGGAGTTAAAATGCTCGATAATCCTACTTAGCAGTAATGTGGGCTAGACTTTAGCAGCACCCTCAATTGCTAAATGATTGAGAGGAAGTCTTTTGGGGGGGTTCCATGTAACACTGTTTTCATAGGACTTGCACAAGAAACCTAAAACTATTTTTGCTCAAGTAAAGCCTTTAAGAGCCTTTTCATTGTCTTCATTGTAAAGATCAAATAAATTGCTCTAATGATTATAGAATAGCTGTGTTGATATAGTTCTCTGTAATGAAGATCTTGGTACAAATATTTTTGTGGCTGCAGTCACTCTGAAATTTTGACCTTTCAGAGCAGTATTTTGTATAATGTTCTGATGAGATTTTTAAGTGCTTGCCCTCGGCAGTGTCCGATCCTTTACCATTATTTTGACATTTTCATGAGTGTTTCAGACTTCATTTCTGCAAGTATGTCTGTCCAAGGAGCTAGTGGAAAATGGACCACAGGGATAAGCTTGTCGTTCTCCATTTAAACAAAAAGGATATGGAACGTTTGTGCTTTTTTTACAAGGCCATAGGAATGGCAAGACTAAAGACTTCTGGTTTGTGTTCTGTAACACAGAAAAAAGTATTCTGGGGAAGAAAAATATTTGTATGTTAATCATGACGTCTCCTGTGCTTTCCTCCCAGACACAAGCCCTTCTTAGCCTTGTCCTCTCAAGTCTCTCTCTCTGCTGCCTCCGTGTCAGTCACATTCTGTCATTTGGCTAATCTGAAGCTTTAGACATATTTCTGTGTGGGAAATATCAGGTTTAAATACAGACAAGATGTTCTTTTTGTAGACATGGTGTTTAAATTGCCAACCCAGAAAAGCCCACCCCCATACTACTGGACTTCACTGCCCTCCTGCTGTGTGTTGTAACCTGAATGGTTTCTCTCCCCACAGTACCAAATTGCTGGTCTTGTGCCTCTTAGCACATCCCCAGCCTCTAACCAAAATATCCTGAATAATCTCTTGTTCTGTCTCAAGCTCTTTTTTAGTTACTGGACACTGTAGGTGAAAAGGCAGATGCTGATCTGATAACATGTTCATTTTCCAGGAGCCATATCATTGTGCAGCAGTTGGCTCTGGTTGAGTAATTGTGTGTAGAAGTGCTGAGTTCCACAAGAAGAAAATAATTGGCAATGCTGTTACATCTCCCATCACACATTTCATTTAGCATTAATAATTAGTTAACCTCTCTTTTGGAAAGAAATCACTTCTCTGAGCTGTTTGCTGAAGGAGGCTTTTCTTGTGAAATAAAATACTGAAGTCATTTGCACTTTCCTGATAAGAAGAAAAAAGAACACAGAGTGTTAAACTTAGTTAAATGAACATCTTTTTGCTAAAACTCTGCTCCTTACAGGATTTAAAAATACCAGTTTTCTGTAGCTTCCTGGTCCTTTGTACTATACCCATTCCCTTTCTCCCAGTGTGTTAACCTCATCTGTCTTTGACACACTCCCACCAGAATGCAGATAACATTTGGTAGGGCTAGGCGTGAGCTACCTACATACTTCTTAATTAGCCAGTGTGTACATACGGGTTGGCCAGCTGGCTTTCTCCGAACAGAATATGTAATGTTGGCTTTTGCCTGCCTTTCCCTCAGTTCAGCTGTTCTTAGGCTTCTCTTATACTCATCCACCAACTTTTCTGGTTTTTTCTCTTTGTGGACTCTTAATAGCTTTGAGATCTAGATCATACCAGTCATTTCAAAATAAACTTGGAAGAGATAAATTTCTAGGGGTGGGAAGGAGGACATTGCTAAGAGAAAATCAGGTCAGTCTTAGTTTAAATCAGTGACTATCCTCTCTCCTCACTGTAGTTTAGTTTCCTATATGTAGTGTTTTCAGAGCTTGATTCCTTCTGTTTTAAGCTGAGAGATGTGTTTAGGAATTTGCTGAGTGTGCTCCAACCTTTAATGTGCATTTAGTACATGGAACTGCAACAGAAGTAGTCCACAGCAAATCTGCTAAATGTGACAAGTGTAAATTTCGGATTTTTGTTACCAGCTGTTCCACTCTACAGATCCACTCTTGATAATTCTTTACTTTTTGTTAATGTAAATGCAGCCGTAGTTGTCATTTTCAGTAGTTTAATTTTATTAAAACATTCTGAAGTATTCCTGTCAACTATTTATAGCAGAAATTTGGTATAGTTGATTCTCTGTTTCCCAGTCTGGAGTAAATCCTTATTGGAAGACATATATATATATATATAT
>VYZT01029641.1:0-22158 GCA_013400735.1 Pomatostomus ruficeps | reverse complement strand
AGCAACCTGCATGCAGTGACATTTAATTTCTCTCCTAACTCAATGAATTGTAAAATGTTGTTTAGGTGAATTTAAGTTATGGATTTAAGTTCTCCACTGATTACTCTTTGTGAAGGGCAGTTCTTTCCATTAGTTTTCATTTTAGTACTGAATATTGATTTAGATTAATTTTAGTAGTGAATGGATCTTTTATTCCATTGTAAAATGATTATGTCCAGAGCTCTTGTCCAAAGTCCCTCTCAGAAAATCCACTAATCTTTAGTTTAGATGACTTTTCTGAAAATAGGATAGGCTATGTAGTGTTTGTACAAGGTCGAGTTTACGACAAAAGTTATAGCAACTTTTAAAGCACATTCTAATCTTCACAAGATCATTTGGGAAAAAAGTAAATGGTAGTGCTTTTATCTTCATTACGTAGTTGTATTTCACAATGAACAGCTACAGTCGTAACTTCTACTATTTTTGATAGCTATGGATTTTTTCAGTCGAAAAGTTCAAGAAGGAACTGACTTAAAACACCAGTATAAAATTAGAGAAATAAAGCACTGAAAAGAGAATCATCACTACATGTCTCATAATCTTTTACTACCTAAAATCTAAATTTCTCCATCTATCCAGTGACTCACTCTTTTTTCAAAGTATCTGATCCTGTGTTGTGTACATGTGTTTATTTTGACTTTTACTATGATTTAAAATTTTTTTTTGTATCTCCTAAATTAAACTAAATACTTTGGTTTCAGAATAGCCTAATTAAGTGCACATCCACATATTTTTTGTAGGGTGCACATTGATTTCATTGATACAGAATCAGTCCCTAATCTTCCATCCTATTTCAAATACCTTGCAAGTATAATGAGTTATTGCTGCTAATAGTTAGCATAATGTATTTTTGAACATTTCTTTTGACTGCTGTAAGGTATTCCCCTACTGAGAGACTCATTTTCTGCTAAAGGAAGAGGATCTGATTCAGACTGAAAAAATACATATGCAGTCCTATATTCATTACATAAATTACAGCTTCGTGTGCCTTTTCAGATCTGGTCTCATGTGCTAACAATGTTATTGCTGGATTTTGTACCATGACAAGATAAATCTATGTGATTTCACAGTAAGATTGTTAAGGACTGTGATGCTGTGTTGTCCTGGTTCCAGCCAGGACAGGGTTAATTTTTGCTGTAACTGGGAGGGGGCATGGTTGGGACCTGGATGTTGTTCTGTACCACCTTACATTGTTGCTGGGGGCACAGGAAAGCGATTTTCTTCTGGGAAGAAAACCCCTTCCAGTCAAGAAAGCATGGCAAGGGACCAGTCTCTGTTGTCTATTATGAAGGAGGGTTTTTGCATGTGAACCATATCTTTTCTTATACCCTCTGTCTTTTATGTTGCTGTTGCTGTTATCTCATTGCTGTTTTCAGTAAATTGTTCTTATCTCAACCCATGATCTTTGCCTTTTGTGCCTCCAATTCTCCTCTCCTTTGGGTTGTGGTGGGGATGGGGAGGGGAAAATGGTGGAGTGAGAGAGAGCAGTGTGGTTTGGAGAGGCTCATTGGGGCACTGAAGTGGGTAGTACCATTTCTAAATCTCAAATTATGTTTATAATGAGACTTGATGGGATGCAGATCCCTTTGCTTTACCTGGGTGAGAATTGTGCCCCAGTCCCATGACACACAGGTCCACACATCTCTTCGGTCAACCTCAACGCTGAAGTCCAGCCTAGTGATTGCTCTGATCATGGTCCAATCAGACGACTATACCCTCCAACTTGATGAATGCTGCTAGTGATAATTACATTAATAATAAATTACATAATAACTTACATTGTACCTTCAATTTTGCTAGCTATTATTAATGTTTACATTGACCAAAAATTAGTTTCTTACTGGATTCTTTCTGATAAAGAGATGCTTGGAAAGATCGTGCATTGGAAAGCCATGTAAGCTGTTGCCTCACAGTGCATGATTTTGTACAAAACATGTTTTTTCTGAGATAAAGCAACCCCTATTTTATAAAAAACGCAGAATTTGTAGTTCAAAACTATCAACGGACTAGGTATTTCTATGTATAGAAGATAAAAAGATTAAATTGACCATGATCAGAAGTATAATGCTAGAAATTTCCAAAACAGGCACCACTTTATTAAATTGAACAAAGTGATTTATCATGTCATTTTTGTCTCTTTTTTAGGCAATAAAATAAAAAATAGCTACATTAGGAATCTATCCTAAGAGCTAAAAATGCATTATCTGAAGTAAATCCAAAGCCCAATTTTGTAATCTCACAAGATTAGAAGACAATAAACTGATAAAGCTGTATGCTTTGCTCTTAAATGGGCTTTCATAATGGCCTCGGACTTTGTTTTCCCTTGATTTAATAAAAGATATTCCCAGACTGAGAGTGTGAGTCTAACAAAGACAATGATCAAATTTAAGTAAAGCTATGATTTCCTCTTGGGTGACTAAGTATTATTGAATTTATTTTTTTTTCTTTTAGCATTTGAAGTATTGTAAAAAATGTTTTTGAAAATGTAGTACACATTAAAATTTACAGAATTCCTTACGTGTAAAACTAGCAAAGGAGAGAAGAGTAGGGATTTAGAAAACGGGTTTTCCTTATTCTGATAAGCAGCACCTTAAGAATGTAAATCCGTACATAAAACTCTTAGAATTAATATAGTGGAGGATTTTAAGATTTTATTCATATCATGACTAGTTCTATGTGATTATGACCCTTAGACTCCTTAGAACTGTTTTCCCCTTATGACAACTGCAGATACACTGTAGATTTCAAGTGAAGTACTTAAAACATAACCTTGTTTCTCAGGGAATTGTCAAATTTTAACATTTAACTGAATTTGCTGAGATATGAATGATTGACCCCTCAAGATGGAACATGTCTAATTGGAAGTAGCATAAAAGATGATAATATCAATGGATTTCAGTGTAGTATAATCGTGTGTTGAAGCAAAGCCCTGAAACTCTATTACTGCACATTGACAGGAAGTATATTAAAAGGCAATGTCAGGCAGCTAATTTTCAGGGAAAAACTTTCAGGACAGATTAATGCAAAATATATATTTTAATTACAAACCATCATAGTCTAATCATCAGCCCCCCTTTTTTCCCCTTTTCCCCCCTTTCTGTCTGTTTCTTCACTCCCCTTTCCACCACCACCCCCTCAATCCCCCCCTGTATTTTTATTGTTCCCTTGTATTTCAAGTGAGATTTTATTAGAGTTAAAATTCTGGCATTCTCAGATTGCAAGGGTCTACAAAACTTATTTTCAACATCTCTCCTTTTTCATGCTCAGTAATTAAAAATGGCTATGGGCATTTTTCACCCTTTGAGATTTACCAACTGCTATAGCATTTGTAGAATGATTTCTTCACCTGCTTTTACATGGAATAACCAAATATCGAAACAGCTTGAAGTATTTTTTTTCAAGAGTTTACCTCTAGGCTTTTCATCTCCAGCACATAGGCGTCTATGTGACTATTTCACCATTCAATTAGTTTTGAAATCCTAAAAACAAAAGTAATTAATAAGTCTTTTGTCATGGATAAAAAAAAGAGAAATGCCTTTTTAGTATTTGTATGTCATCATGCCAGGCCTAGAAAATTAGCCTAATTTATTATTTAAAACATTGGTGGGATTCCTAATTGCATCCATCATTAGATATGACACATTTAGAACTAGACCCATATCCAGTGAGAATTTTCCAGTTTGAATTTTGAAATAAAAATATTTTTCAAGAGATCCCTAGCTATCGCTTGTTACTATGGAAACAGCCCTATTTGTCTGAGAGCTCTGCCTGCTTGCCAATGGGAGCGCGAGCAGCATCAACTAAACATATGAATACATCAAAGACAAATTCATATGCTCAATCTGATCAGCTCAATTAATGTAAGAACAGAAGCTGAAGGGGGTTAAAAGAGGGCATTCATTCAGGATAGATGAAGCCTCTTTTAGCAGAATATATACACCGGCCTTTTGGGGGAGGAATTTAGCACACTGTCAAAAACATTATCAGAAAGGAAAGTACTAGGCCTCCTACACCTAACAGATATGAAGCTGTCAGACAAAGAATAGCACTATTCATTAAATGACACTTATTTTCTCCCACTTTACAAGAATACAGTGAACAAAACAAGCAGGGGAACAGCTGAGAGAGACACTTTTTTCTTCTCCTGGTGATGACAGACATTCAGCAATTATGGTGATAACTAAGGAATACTAAACAAGAAGCCAGGCTCCATTCTGTTTATCACCTAAAATTTTATGTTACTAAATTTGCATGCAACTCTTGTTTTGTTTTATTATTTATGTCTAGGACAAATTGGATCCTTTTGTTTTTAACATGGTGCTTTCAGTTTGGTGAAGAGTGCCGCTAAACTATACACATTTTCCTGTTCTCCTTGCTAAATGGCCATATCAAGTTGAAGTGCTTTTGAAGTGAGAGAGTTTCAAAGCATAACAAAACTGCTGTTTCCAGTGGAGGGGGAAAGAGCATTAGAGTAATGGCAAGTACTGTGTACTCTTTCTACCATACATAATTTAGAAGACAGTTAGGGAAAATCTCTGTTGATTCTCACCTTGACTTGCAGAAAGTAATAAGACTTTGTTACTTATTTTTAGTGTTGCTAATTACACATTCCTATGAAGTTTTTAGGTGTTTTGTGAGTTAGATTTATAGCAGATAGAAGTGAGCAGGAAGTCCCTCAAGGCTGCTGGCTTTTAAGAATCTCATACATGATGATCTGATTTAAGGTCTATTATCAATAGTCTGCTGCTATTATCTGCATGATCATGCCCTGATTGATACTGACTTTGTAGCCATGTATTTTGTAATACGCTGTCAGGCAATGCTGACAGCTGCAATGAAAGAACAATAAATGTGGGGCAGCTCTAATGTAAAGGTCCAGCCAGGCTGTATGAAAACTGATAGCTGCAATATTGGCTCCTATGTTACCACACATACCAGTCCCTTTGAGAATTTCTTTGTGAGTGAATTAAAATGGTCTCCTGATACACAGCTAGAGGGTGAGGGGAGGTCTTCACTTAAAAAACCTGCAGATTGCGAAAATGTTGTGTTAAAGTCAATGGGTAGACACAAACTTAGTTCAGAAAAAAAAAGTGTTTCTTGTCTGAAAGATGGATGCACAAAAATTGCCGTGGGTATTTATGTACTGGTAACCTAAGTACTTAATATGCCTCCAGTGAACTTTTTGAGCAACCTTTTGATTTTCATTTAATTTTGCATGTGTTAAGATAGTGCAGCAGGAAATCTGATGTTTATAGTGTAATTAAATTAAAACTCCCTAACCTCCTAACTATTGCTCTAAAACAACTCCTAATGACTTGAACCAGTCCTTAATTTTATCTGCTTTATGTATTATTTCTGTATTATTTTCTGTATTGCACATTATTTCAGTATTATGTGACATACAGTTCTTTTTTTTCATGTTGTGAGTATATGTAGGTGCACGGCCTCTATTAAAGTAGAGAAACTAGTAAAATGAAAATAAAGCAACCAGTATATAAGTTCATAATGGATTATTATAATCCTGTATCTTTGGTTTATAGCTTTATTTGTAGTATTGAACACTTCAAAAACCCATAGGTCAAACAACATCTAGCTTGTAAAGACACTAAAAAAGCATATTTTCTTGCATTCTCAATCCTATTACCAAATAAACAATACTGAGATGTAAAAAACAAAGTATAAATACAAGTACTTGCTTTTTTTGGATAATTTTATTGTTTGAGAATCCATCAAGTTCAAATCCCAGTTCTGTGAAAGATAAAAATCTTTTCCTCAAAAATATGATGGTCCCTATTATAAATAAGTATTATAAGAAATAGTTCTGAATTATGCTACTTTAAGACATTTTTAGTTACTTTCACATATTTTAGCCCTGACTGGGCTCAGAAGAGCATTACTTTTAACAAAAATTTAAATTACGAGTTCATAATTTCATCGTGAAGATGCTAGTAGGTCTGCCCATCTTGGAAAGAAAGGAAAGGTTTGCTCTTGTGTTGTTCAAATCTTTCCTAACCCTGGTAGCATGTGCCGATGGCTCGGTGCATGACCCGTTGGGTGTGAGCGGTGGCATCGTGCGTTGAGCGCGCCCCGTGAGCGGGCGGTGTGCGTGCCTGGCGGTACTGTGAGCCTCCACTGCGCTGTGCTGGTGCGGGTGTGAGCACGCAAACCACATGCTGTCACTGACGCCGCAAGGTTATGCCACACCACTTGCTGCTGCAAAGAGAGGCGGCTTCTCACTTCATGATCATCCACTTTATAAACATTGTAAAGTGTAGGATCTATCTGTAAGATCTATACTATAAGTATTTGCATTCATCTGCTAAGGTGCAAAGATACTTTATAAGAGAGTACACAAGAAGTCCAAAGAAAGAACTAGAAAGTAAAGTATTTTGAAGATTGTGTACAAATATGTAATCTGCTGATTGGTGAAACCAAAAGGCCAACTTCCTCTACCCTTAGTCATGAAATGCAATTCTTTTGACTTAAATGTTGCTATGGTGGTCTTTCTTCTACATTTTGATAATCAGTATGCAGCGTTCAAGTTTCTAAAGGAGTAAGATGTTGCTATATCATTGTTATTTAGAAAAGTATATTCTTCTACTTGCTCTTTCCTTCTCTATAAATAAGAGTTAAAAGTTACAAACCTTGATAATTTAATAAATGAAAAGAAAGAAAAAAGACAAAATAGATCTAGTGTGACACCTTGTACAGTATGCCAGGATTCAGCCTGAACCAAATTTTAACTTTCACATTTTAACACTCTGAAAGTAGTGATGTGTAATAGGAACACTAACAGACCCTGAATGACACTTGCATTGAAACAGTAGCCCCACTTGGCACCCATAATTAGATCTTTTGTGTCCTTGCAGTTAGCTGAAAAATGCTCCCTAGTTTATTAGAAAAAGTACCTCAAAATTAATCATCAAAAGCTAAATTGTGTGTTGATGGAAATAAAAAGTTATGTAATGATAATATTCTTAGTTTTTAGTTCATTGTGGTGATGTCTGTTAGATTTTTGTTTAAAGACACCCCATTGACTAAAGGTTTCATTCAAAGATATCCATCTGACACAACTCATCAATATAAAGAATTTAGCTTTTGGAACATGAGTTCTACTTTTTTCTTCAATAGCTGATATTTAATGTAGGTATTTGTGAAGTATATTAGATGCTGTACCTAATGTTTAGCCTACCAAGAGATGTGAAGATATCTTTTCCATAAGTTCTCATGATAGTTTTAACTTGTTAGAATTTCTGAGTATTTTCAGATTTGCTCATGTTTGCAATGCAATGCATGTAAGTTGAACTGTGAGCTGAGGTATTTTGTATGCAGAAGTAGCAATAATGATCTGTAATGTTCTAGTATTCTTGAAATGCAAAAGCTTCTGTAATACATTGATTATTTTTAATTACTCTTATTCTAGAAGAAAAATGTAGACTGTGATAATCTGCATTTGGACAGGAGCAAGAAGCAAATTTTCTAGTTTTCTGTTTAGGCAGTTATTTTTTATACTGTTCCCTGTAATACAGAGAAGCTCAGAATGTTGTCAGAAAATCTTAGTTCAAAGCAGAAGGCAGTGTTTTGAATTTCTGTGTTGTGCACAAGAAGTAAAGTAAATGATTGCTTTTTTAGGATAACCAAAATTAATAGTAGGCCAAGAAAATATTTTGTTACACAGAAGACGTAATGACATAAACTTAATTGCACACTGGAGGTCACCCTTGCTACTCCAAATTTTTTTATGGTTTTCTAAAAAAAAAAAAAAGCAAGCAGCTTTTTAATATGCACACTGAGCTTTTAAAAATACTTCTAGGAATAAAACCAGTAAACCTAGTACACGTTTTGTTCTTGTGTTAACTCTTTAATTGTTTAAGCAGTATGCAGTATATGTATAGGTCTTGAGAAAGACTTTTTGGGGTGTGTTTGCCTAAAGCCCCACAAGGATTCTATAGACTGTGTTGCAATCTCTGCTAGAGGCAGTTCCTTTTATCACTCTCCTGGAAAGTTAATTCAGAGTTTGTTTAGAAGCTGGTTCTAGCGCAGCTACCTAAATTGCCATTACTTTGCTATATTACCTTGAGGACCCATCCAAAGGTGTATAGAAGTATTAAAGTACCATCAAAATAACAATTATGCCCTGAGATAGGTACAAGTAAATATTTTATTCAGTTGATGAGCAATGTGCTAGCTTTACTGTTGATTAGCCTAAAAACAGAGCTGAAAGGTCCTGAGAAAATCTGTCCACTGGAGCCATAGAGATCTCAAAGGAGAAGTGTAAAATTAAGCCAATGCCGTTATGTTTTCAGTCCTTTCCATGCCAGAAATCCTTCTGATTCAGACATCTGTAACCTGTAGCTCTCAGTATGCAGTAGAATAGGGAAAATGTTGGGTGGGTGGGTTTTTTTGGAGGTTTTGGGGGTTTTGTTTAGGGTTTTTTCTTGGTCATTCTACTAAGTCACCATAATTCAGTTAGTCTTCAGTAAAATAAAAACTTTTTGGATGAGGATAAAATTGGCCCTAATTGGGTAGCTGATGTGCTGCTGTACACATGGCTGCGCTAACCAGGTGAAATTTTACTATGAATTTTTTCTGTTGGGATGTAACAATCAGGTTGTAATTTGGAAAGAGGCCTGCAAATGTTGTGTAACATTATCATAATCAATTAGTAAGAGATGCCTTTCCAGTAGCGTTAACTGAACAGACAGTGAAGAGGTGGAAAATGTGAGGAGAGTTTGTTTTTGACTGAAAAACAAGAACAAACTCATTCTCATCAGTTCCCCAGTATTCTAGCATCATGTCAGCATGAGCAAGCCATGCCTCCTAACTGCCCATTAAAGCAGCCTAGTCCACTTCCTTACCAAAAACAAGAAGTGGCCCTATGTAGGTATTCACAGCTCAAACTGTTTCTTCACAAACAGTTTGTGACTACTGAGAATTCTTTTTCTTGACTTGAACCAACAAACACACAAAAAACCATAGTAGAATGCTTTCTGAGGGAGAGATTTCATAAGATCTAGGGAATTGTATGAATTTAAGTAAATCAGTAGTAAAATTCTTCATCTGTAATTTCTTTAAACTTGCATATGCATTGAGATCACTGAGTCATACCTAAAATCAAAATGAAATCTGTGAAAAGTGGCAGTTAAATACACTGACATACTGTCAGTCTGTATTCCTATTCAGAAGAGACAACAGATATATACAATTGATAAAAATTAGACAAGTGGAAAAAGTGGTAGTGTAACCATAGTATTTGAAAATAAATTCGTGTTTAGTTGTTGTAGATTTCTGGAAAAAAACATACAGAATCTTCATATTCTATTAAAATATGATCTCTCTTCTTAGAAAAGCTCTGAGATACTTACCATATCTTTATAAATGGGAATTATTTAATCACAGAAAAAAATAATGAGAATCTCATCATTAGATCAGTATCAGTTGGGGGGGGTTGGGATAATGAGGACAACTGAGAACTAAAAGGAATGTGTTATGTGGTTTTTTATTATATTTGTTATTTTATGATGCATAAGACATTAAAAAGCCATGGATGGCATCAAATCCATTTTTACTTATTCTGAGCTCTCCCTCCATGCTAACATGAAAAAACCTTTGCTAATATTTGAGCTATTTTCAGTCTTTATAAGACACAATTTAAATTAAATTTTTCTTAGTGATTGTCATAATTGCAAGTAACAATGTTGGCATAAGTAGACAGTAACTCTTAAAATAGAATGGAACTAGTTGAATTTTAAGGTGAGAGAAACTTCAGTAATAAATTGCAGATGTTGAAGTAAACTAAAGTTTTTACGAATGAAGATGCTCCTAAGGAAGAGAA
The DNA here is from genome assembly GCA_013400735.1 of Pomatostomus ruficeps. Taxonomy (NCBI): domain Eukaryota; kingdom Metazoa; phylum Chordata; class Aves; order Passeriformes; family Timaliidae; genus Pomatostomus; species Pomatostomus ruficeps. The sequence continues at coordinate 12,284 of VYZT01029641.1, read as the reverse complement.
AACAAAAATGCTTAATAATGGTGGAAGTCGATTTAATTACTACACACTCTGATTTTCAAAAAGTTTTGTCAAAGAGTCTATCATTATGAATGTGTAAAAATACAAAGAAATTAAATCTGAATTAAAAATTCACTGTCATTGTTACTCATACCAGCTAATTACATCAAATTGGTAAAACATGCTGAACGTGTTACACTGGTAGTTTTATTCACTATGTGAATAAACCAGTTGTATAGGTAGCAAATTAACTTGGCTCTCAATTTCATAGTACATGTATTGTCAGTACTTGAGAAATTTATTCATTTTTCACATTATTTTACTCCTTATCCAGAACATATTACTGCAGAACTGAAATACGTAAAGAAAAAGTTAAGCCAGTACATTTTAGGATACAAAGTTATATAGTTTAATTCTTCACAGGAACAGTTTTTTCTTTCTCTGAGTGATTCTAGTGTTGAGTAAAGCTAGTATTTCACTGTGCATTTCTGTTCCAGTTACGCTATTTCTAAACAACTGATGGTTATCTTTGGAAATTGGTTCATTTCTGCCGAGGTATTTCAAAGTTTCAGTTGTGAAATCTTTATTTCCTAATGAACGTGGGCTTGTATCTGGAAGTTAATAAAAATCAAGTTATATGATGAAGATCATGGCTTTGAAACCCAAAACAAAGCATCTTAGCATGATGCTAATAAGTGTGCGCCTTCGCTCATTCTTTTACAAATGGAAATGTGTGTTCAGTGAAATACCTAAATTAACATTTTTGGGAATTTTTGTTTAAAATTGTTATAAACTGTGCAAATTTATGGAGCAAAATGTATGGACCAATAAATATAGATCAAGTTTGTTACATATAGAAGTGTATATAAGTATACTTGTTAATTATAACAATATCACAGAATAGAACTTATACTTGGAAGGATGGGATTTCTGATGATCCATAGTTCCTGTGGGAAGGCATTTTGCAGTCTCAGACTATGCCAAATGAAGCTTTTTTTCCCTTTTTTTAAGAGTTTCTTTAGGTGAGAGGACTACTGTCTGGCTTTAGTCAGTCTTTTAGGTAAGCTGCTGACACCTTTTTAATATTTGAACAGACTTTGAACATCACAACTCTAGGGGAAGCCACTGTGGCAAGTAGAGATGTTCATATTTAAGAATACACCAGCTAAGAGCCCTAATGGTAAGAATACATATCTTGTTAAGGAAAAATGCACTATACTAGCCAGTTTTTAGAATGAAAATGTGTCCAATTATTGCATATAGTCCAGTCAAGGAGTGGATGTAATGAGGCTAGGACATCACTCATTCAGCCATTTTGGTCTGACCTCATGGCTGACCCTGCTTTAAGAAGGAGGTTGAGCTAAAGACCTCCTAATGTCCCTTCCAACCTGAATTTTCCTATGATCTTATGATCGTCCACCAGGATTGGAAGAAGTTTCCTAGCAACAAGAAATGGAAGGTATTGGTATTGGTTGAAACTTAGTGTCAAGGAAAAATCCCAGAGTTCTAATCTGTGGGTTGAATTGACCAATATTATTTATGTCTCTCTTAAAGAAAAGCAAACTGTACATTCGCTGTGAATCCTTTGAAATGCTTTATCTTTGCGCATCTGTCATGCTCTTCATTCCCCTTCACAGATCAGTCTCTCTCTATTTCCGATCTGATTTCATCCATTGACTGGCTGATAGACAATATTGCTATAGCTGTAGGTAGTGATGGATGGGTAGCACTGCAGCATGATCAATATACTGCTGGTCCTTACTTCTGTGACATCTGTCCCAAATCATTCAGTGGGTGATGCATGCTGAAATGAGACGGAACAGAAAGTTCTGGAACTTAGTATATTGTCTGGTAATAGAGAAGGTACACTGAGAAATTACTTGCTCCATTTTAGTAAGTTAACTGGGAATTCATGAAGCTCTCTTAAGAGGGATAACTATTATTTATAGTCAATAGTGTTATGAATTATGGGAATAGCATTAATTCTGTGGAGACATACCAAGATTAATATGAATGTCAAGCCCTCTCCACCGGTAGACAAAATTACACAGCAGAGCCACTAGCCTTTCCCATTTGCACTGAGCCTATAACATTATTCATTAGATCCATTTCTTCTGGCTTTTCAATAAGCTTTTTAGGAGTTTGTTTGAAAAAGGGAAGGTTAATGGTGAGTCACAGTTAACTTGAATTAGTATATTCTCAGTGTATTTTTACCAGACTTTCATTCTGGCAATCCCTCATTTTTGAAAGAGAAAGGAAAGGTTTTTTCCCTGAAGTAATATGTACACTATTCCATCTAAAACCAGTAGTTGATATTTATTACCCAGATTTAAAGCAGAAAGACGTGAGCGTGACAAATACTGGACTGAAACCTTTTGTAGCACAATACTATGTGAAGAGATAATGTAAGACACTTTTAAAATGTTAGAATATGGGAAAACGATTTTGTGAGAATGCTCAATTTCAATTTCCTCAATACTCTTCCACTGTTCTGCTCAGAATAGGATGATAGTTTCACATAATGGTGGATGTTTGGCTGTAGTGTAGGCTGAAACTTGTCCAGATTGATTAAAAAAAAAATTATGACTTCTTGATATAGACCTTCCCAGATATAATGGAGGCTGGTACAAAGTAATCTTGCCCTATAATGAAGTTTCTATGCAGCCTTTGAGAAAATTACTGCATCCTTGCTTTGATGTTCTGCTGTTTGTGCAGATTTGTCACAATTTTTCTTCAATATAGAATATCAGTAAATTAAAAAAATGTATCTACTTATGAAATGTCACCAAATATATACAAAGTGGTTATTAGAGTTATGGTTGAGGCCAGTGTGCCAGAGATACTTTATTCAGTACGTTCTTGCTCCTTCGTTTATGGGCTTAATACTGTTTATCTCTAACAAGGAAATGAATGTATTTAAATCAGAAATTTCTGTTCAAGCCTGAATCACTAATTAATTTTCTTCTAATGTGGAAGGATACTCTTTGGCCATTATTTTAATATGAGAGATAATAATCTCTTTAAAAGATCACAGAATATTCTGAGTTGGAAGGAATCCACAGGATCAGTCCAACTGCTGAAGTGAATGGCCTGTAGAGGGATCAAACCCACAACCTTGGCATTAATAGCACCATGCTCTGGCCGACTGAGCTAATCTGGGTGGACTGGACTGTCCTAAATCTTGATCTCTGCAATCAGCATTTCATGTAGATTCATCTGTCTGCTTGCTTTGATTTAGAAGTTAGTTTATAAAGGTTTAGGATGCCAAGCAAGGAAATAAGAATGCAGATGCATGAACTTCTTCAGAAGTTCTTCTGTTTGTAAACCAAGACAGCTCGCTAGCACTGGCATTCTGAGTGATATAGACCTCTCATGTCTAAAGGCATATTTGATTTGATCAATGATTTAATAGTAAGAATTTACATGTATAGAATAATATAAATAATAAAGTGCAGAAGTATTTGAACTGTATAGATGTTGAAAATCCTGAGGTTTTTTTGTCTTTTTGTTTGTTTGTTTTTCAAAATCTTCATAGGAATAGTTTAGGTAAAAGCATCTGATGTCTCAACCTGATCTTGGTGCTGCAATTTTACCTTGGTTACCTCAGTGTAAGATCAGTTATTTCTCAGGTTTATAAATCTTAACCATGCAAAGGTATGCAGTAAGTTCTTGAATAACCAGCCTGATTTCTGTTCTTTTTCCTATATGGTTGTTCTGCTCTTCATAATTATTGAAGATTTGTTGTGATTTCCACCATTTTTTCACTTTAATTGAAGAAACTTTGAAAGTTTTACTAGTGAAGAAGTAAAACAGTGCATTTTTGATAGGACTGCCTAGGAAAAAAATTAGAGCAATAGTATCAACTTGCAAATAATGTCATAATAGAAATTTAAAACAGGACAGATATTTTGGTTTAGATTGTGAAATGGTTAACCCTACATTTTTCATAAAGTCTCAGATTATGATTTGGAATTCAAAACATCCCTAATGTAGGCTTCATACTTATCCAGATTTCTGTTAAGAGTTGAGATGTTGCCTGTTCACTCCAGATTCAAATATGTCAGGTCTAGAAATAATAATCTTTTTCTACCCAGAGTGTTACCAATCTTGTTTTAAGGATCATCCCCATCTTCCTCTCATTTGCCAGTGAAGAAAGTACTAGTCTCCTAAAGCCTTATTCCATAACTGTCAGGTCATTTAATTGTTCTTCAAGTTTTGTATTCTTAGACTCATAAGTCAGAAGTGTCAGAGGAACAAGTGTTCACAACTTGTCATTATTCACCTGCCTGCACAGTGCAGAAATATTTTCGAATAGATGTGACTGTCTTGAATCATAATAAAAAGTTCAAACAGCCTATACAAAAATCAGCAGCTTTAACTATGTGTAATTTCAGCATGAGAAAGTAAATGTGCCAGGAACCTGAATTTCTTAAAAACATGGTACTTGTCTGTCTCATAAACTACATGTAAAATGTATAGTATACTGTGGGCAAAAAAACCATATACATGCCAGCAGTTTTTGTTTGAGTGGGGTAATCAGTGTCTTAAATTTTTCTCTGTTGGCCGTCCCATAAACCCTTCTACAAAGATTCATTAATTTCAAGTGTTCATCTGTAGTGCAAAATGTTGGAGGTGGTAGTATTTGATATCTTTAGAATCAAGGAGAAGAAGTCAGAAGAAGATTTATTCTGTGGGTTTTCTCAGCTCCACTTTTCCTTGCAAATAGGAATGTCCTATGATCTGTGCTGCAGGTAGGACACTGATAGCATGTTTTCCCTTTCATTGTATTTTTGGTAAGCAGTCCTCTTTTATATTGTGCATTTAATAGCAATATTGGTAACAATTCTAGTATATTTAATAGAGTCTAGATGATTAGCATCTCAAGTGCATAATTTTTTGTGAGCCCTGAAGATCTGGCATATTTGTGTCTCAGGTGCAGATTCATTTCTAGGGCAGGTCCCGTGAGAATGAGTTGTGACTGGTTTTGTTTATTCCTAGTTTGATCTTTCTTTTTTTCTCCAATGTTTCTACAACTGCAATGTTGCAGGGTTCAGACATTTTGAAGGAGTCTGAATATGTTTTCTTTTAGGCTGTCTTGATAGATGTTTACTTTTGTGTTTTACCCCAAACTAAGCCTCTGTAGAAGTGCTGGTTGAATACCATGTGCCTTTTACTTCATGAAAGATACAAAAATGTGTTACTTCTCATCAGGAAGCAATGATTATATTATCCATACAAAGATGGATATGTTGTAAATATTCATAGAAGACAGCTGCAAGCTAAAAGATGTTGCTCCCAAATCATAAGTTTCCTAATTACATCACTGTAAAGAAAAGATCAAAGATAATGTGATTTCATTTGATTACTGAGTCATCCAAATAAGCAGGGAGCTCTACTGACAGTTTTTCTGAGGTAGCAGATTGCAGTTGATATTTAAGGAAAAGTATTTTAAAACAATGCCCATAATTACACTTAGAAGTATTAAAATAATCTCTGTAGTTTCCTAGGGTTTGATGGAGCTTAACCATTGGCATAATGATGTTTTACTGAGGCTGTTCTTAAGATATTTGCAAGCACCTCACTGCAGGGTGTAGGTGTGGTGAGTCACCCATTCAGCACACAGCTCCCATTCATTCATTCCCACATTGTAGCCGCCCTGATTTTGCATAACCTATGCAGCGTTTTGTTGTCAATCAACCTCAGTTTTGTACAGTAAGCTCTCTGGCTTTCTTTTGACTTGAATGAATAGTGCCATTCATTCACATCATACTTCTTTGCGGATACTATTCTAAAGCAAGGATCAAGCGGTTGGCTTCTAATGTGCAAGAACTCTTAAGACAAAGAATTTGCGCAAACCAAATAACTGGAGGAGAAAAAGGAAAGGGACAAATTATTTTTTTTAGTAGGGATCATGCAATGGAGAAGGTAGAGCAAGCATAATCATTCTAATCAGCCATTTGTGGCGCCATGCTCCTCTGGAAGGGAAAGCAGTCTTGACTTTTTTGTATTTCAGATATTCCAAAATTACTAAAACATTGCCCTACACATTTGCATGTTGGGTTTGTGTTTTGGGTTTTTTTGCTTTCTTCTGAAAGAGACTAAGATTTATGTTTTTACCTCTGGTAATTTTTTTCAGTTCTTGCTGTCATTCTTGCTTCAACTGTTACCACACCTACACCATGCTCAGCACAGCTCAGATACAATCACAGTGTGAAAGTCCTTTTGGGGAAGGTAGGATGATATCATTGGGCAAAGGTACTAAGAGTGAGAGAAGACACAGGCTTCTAGGAAAGGATTGTGGGAACAGAGGAACTAATCACAGCCTGCTAGACAAGAGTAGGCAAAGAGTTACTGCATACTGGTATTTGTGGCCTGAAAAAGGAAGGGGAATCAAGTAGTAGAAAGAAGAGCGTAAATGGGCTGACTACTCTTTCCTGCCAAACACAGAAGACTAACTGCTGATCCTGCATAATCCTTTGTTTGAAGCTTTAATACTGTCCATAAAACTTACCTGATTTAAAAGCAAAATTTTCCATTTCATCTGCTATGGCAGTACAAGCTGTTGTCTCGTACCTGATATTTGTGATTTGTGAATGCCTTTCTGATACCACCTTAATCAGCATAATCATCTAGCTTATCCCTTTAGAGAAAGTCATCAAACTTATTGCTTATTGAAACATCTGGGAAGGTATAATTCCGTGTACTTCTCTCAATGGCTATAATTTTTAATCCTTTAAAGTTATTCTTTAAGACTAGCTAAAGCTTATCTGATTGTAGTTGATGACTTATTTTAAGACAATTTTACAGGATGGAGACTCTGAAATAAGTTGCCTTCCCTTTGTTTTCAACTTCTGCCCTCTTACCAATAAGGAGGCACGAATGCAAAAAGCTATGTGTGAAAAAATAACATTTTACTAGAAGAAAACAGCAGAACTCGAGTAATACAAAGCTGCTGGGTCACATGGCCCCTGAGGAAGAAAGTAAACCAGGTGGCTGCTGTCTAGGACAAAGACAAGACGGCAGAGAGGCCCCTGCTCCAGACTGTGGGGCAGAGAGGGAGAGCAAAGGAAACACAGCAAACAAGCCTCCACAGTTCAAGAGAACAAACTGCCTCTCCCCCAAACAAACAAAACAATGGGGAGCAGGGAGAAAACAAAGCCTGGGAAATACGATTTTTGTTCAAACCAGGTCGGTACTTCCGGGGTGCTGGTGCAGCCTCTGTACCATGGCTGGGCAGGCTGTCTCTCTACATAAAAAAGCACTGATGGGCTGCTGGCAGCAGCTGGAACTCGCAGAATGGCTCTGACCCATGGTGGTGGGCAGCTGTGGGCCCCCCTTCCTTGGCAAACGGCAGGCAGCAGCAGTGGAAGTATTGTAGAACTCTCCAGAGCCTGGAGAGAAAAGAAGAGAGAGCTTCACGTGTCCATTCCCTGTTTTCACAGGGACCCAGCACCCGTCCCCCTGCTGTAAACCAGGGTAAAGCACAAGTTCCATTTTCTGGCTGTAGGTCTTGAAGAGACAGCAAACAAACTTGCGTGGGTTGACGTAGAGAGAAACATGGAATACATGATTTTAGGTCAGCTAGGTCAACTAGGACATCAAGCAAGATTTTAAATGTTTGGAATGTTTCTCTTTTATTTTCAATGAGTTATTATCCTGTTAATTGATAGATCTACCCATACTTAATTGATACCTACTGAAGTAAGAAATAGTTTCTTCCATTTCCCCAGATCTCTAGTGGTGTAGCACGATTTTAAAAATTAACAGCATTATATGGTTCTCTTCTGTTTAGTCTCTAAGGAAAACTATAAATACAGATATAGAAAGATCAGTAGATAGATACAAGGTGCATGGCTAATTAAATATAACTAATAAAAATACTCATAATTCTAATTATCCAGCATACCCACAGCTGGTGTTAGGAGTTAAGTACAATGCTCTCCAGTAAGTCCAACTCTTTTAGCTTCCGTTTGCCCCAACATCATCTCCCAGCACAGCTGGGTGCTAAAAAGAGGGTAGAAGAATCCCCGGTACACTAAGAGAAAATTTATATACCATGAGCAACATCTGTGCAATAATTCTGTGAAGTTTCCTGGCACTTCGCTATGGCAATGCAAATGCATGAGGCAGCTAGCACATAACATAAAGTGAGAAACGCATATTTCTGAGTGGTAATTGAAAATTATAAATTACAAAATTATATGAAAATTATAAATTAAAAAATTACATTGTTAAATATTTTAGTATAATTATACTGCCATATGCTGATTTACCTATCTTTGTGGATATTGACACTTGAAAGTTCAGATCTCCTTCCAGTTTCTCTATAGCTAAGTTATGGTATACGTAGTAAGGGCTATAAAGTAGAATTTTTCTAGGTAACTAGGTTACACTGACCTAGGGTTTTTTAATTATTTAAACTTCATTTTTTGATTACATGAAAATAAAGAACAATTCCCAGCATAAAAATGCAGTTTCTTACTAAGTGTAAATAAAATTATAGGATATTTTTCACCTACATGTCATGATAAAAATTAATTTTTTTATAAAAGAACAATTAATCTTTCATAATTTTTGTTTTAAAATAACATTTTATTACATACATATACGTTTTGTATATACATTTTATCTTTTTCTATGTAATAACTAAACTGTAAACTAATATATAAGCAGTTGTCAACAAAACAATAGATTTAATATTTTTGTTTAAAAATATTTGTATCTGTGGTTGAATGAGACAGTCTATTCAATCTTACAAATATCATATTTAATAAAGAAAAATCCACTGCAAAGAGAAAAAATGTCTTTATCCATAAGCAACCAGATGAGAAATGGATTTTTATTCAGTCAAATCCTTTTAGTCAATGAAACAGCACTTTCATGCCTACTGCACTCAAGTGATAATTAATATAGTCTAATTCCAGACATGATGCCTGAATTCATGTACTGTCATCAATACCCCATGTTAAAATCAAACCTTGACAGGGACTTAACACCCTGGAACAGGTCATCATATGATAATACTCTTTTTTCCTTTCAGTATTTGTCTTCAACCAAGCAAAGTATTACAAGATGAGGGGAAAAAAAGGGAAAGAATTACAAATGAAGAGTGACGCAGGCTGTGAATAGAACATATGTTAGGCTAGGCAGAGGCATCAGTGAATTATATCATTTCATGATGAAGTGGCAGTGGGGCTGAACGGACCTATTTTAAACCTTGATGTATTTTATCTCTACTGTATTTGGTCTGTCATCTTTGGAGAAAGACTTTGTGTAATTGAGAGTCAGCTCCAATCTGCATGACTTGAGCATGAAGTATAAGCCAGATGAACAGTGTTATGGAAGAAAGGGAAGCATCTAATAAGGTATAAATGAGAAATAACCTTTATACCTCAGACATTTAAATGCGTTTTATTACATAGCGTGTTTAATGGTATTATTTTCACAGTACTGTTAGTAATATAAACAAGGTTTGAAAGTGCTTTAAATTTTTTTTAATTTTACTTCATTATTTTAATAAAACCTTCATATTTACAGTTGAGACATCCTTTGTCACATTGAAAATACACTATAACTGAACCAATTTGTCCTTACATAATTTTTATGAGTGTAACATATTTTTGTTCTTAAATTCAATGTTCATCTTCATATGCTAAGATTATAGCTTTATAGTTACTTAATAATTTTGAAATTAAATGTGTTTTAATGATGTCCTTATCTGCAATGCCACAAAGAACTGTATCTCTAGAAAGTCCTCAGGAAGTTTGTATTTCTGTATATTTTGCTTTTAGTGTGGTTAAAAATATAATTTTTGAGAAACTTAAGGGTTTTTTACTTTTCATTTATTGTCCATCAAGAAGGTGGCATATTGATGGTGTATGATGCATGTTTGACCCTCAGGAGAAAGAATTTGTGGTAACTCTAATAAGATCTTAGTAAGTCTTCCAGCAGGTCTTGCTTTCTGATGCGAAAGAGCACGTGAATGCCATGTAGTATGCCCAACACAACTCAAGGATCATATTACAGAGTCACTCATTCGAATTTAATTGTATCCAACATTTTGTTTGGATCTGTTTTTGTTAGAAAGATTCTTCAGACAAACCTCTGGAGACAGAATAATATTTTATTGTTGTAGCTGGGGATAAGGACAAGTGATAGCATCTGTAGTGCGAGGTACTTGTTCCATATAAAACATTTTCTTGCAAGATCACTGTACTTACATAGAATTGCAATGAGTGTTTTACAAGCCCTTGTGCTTCCTCTGCATAGCCAACAGTTTCAAGATTGGAATAAGCGTTATTAACAGCTACTTAGAAGAAACAGAGGAAAAAAGGCATAATAGTCAGTATATGAATCTTACTACTGGAGAGAACTCTTGTCTGCTAGCCATTTTCACACTGACCATTTCCTGCGTGAAGGACATTGTCATAACCCCACAAATTCCATGTGGTGAAAGAACAAGTCTGCCTGCACAGCTGTGATAGCAGATTTTGGATCACAGAGGTTTTGGTAAGTTCTTTGTCCTCAGAACCTGTGCATAAAAAATGGCTTGTTGCATAAATTCCTTTATATTCCCTTCTTCATAATGAAAGCTTTGCTACAGTTGGACTGGTGGTCATATTATGTCAGGTTTTTTGTATAGGTCACACTCTAAGATGATAGGGCAATATTTTACTTTAAAAGTCTCTCATGTCAGACCAAAATGCTAGTGTGACCACTCCTTGCTTTTGCATTGTTTTATTGGTTTCACCTCAGCTTGAGCTCTCTACAACTAATTTCTCCTACCAGGCTCTAGATACTGCGTCCAGTTATGTTGTTACACAATGTTAGGTAGGAATATGAATTTTCTGTGAATAAAAAAATTATAACACAACAACATATAACATCTTTGATTCAGTTATTGGAACAAACTGCAAAATTTTCCACTGTGAGTGCAAATGGGTAACTGTTCCAGCACACATCCAGGCTATAAAATTAAGCGGATTGTTTAATGATGAGAACCTTGCTTAAAGGGTGAAGGCTCAGAGTGAGCAGTAGAAATGAAAGCTGAGAAAGTCATAGAGGCAAACAGAATCTAAAATCTTTTTTGGTGTCATTTCACTCTGCCCAGAGTACTGTGGGTGTTTCTTTTCCTTCAAACTGATGATCTTTTTGAGTCTTGTAATGTGTGGCACTGTGCTTTACAGTCTTATTTTACTGGTATTTTTAGATGTTGTATATGACTTGAATACCTTTCTACTGACTTCAAACTATATGTGTATGAATGCACACATATATATACACTTATATTTTTAAAGGACAGATGTCATAAAAGTTATCTGTTACTCAAAGACCAAATGTGCAGCTTTTGAACTGCATCTCTTTGCATGATTCCACTGTGAAAATTCACTTAAACCTGATTTTCTTTTTGCAAATCAAAAAGAAAGATTAATTCTGGATGGGGACAAAAGAGTAACATTAGCAGAGTCTGGAAGATACGGAGATTGGACAAATAATCTGGATATAATCTGGCCTTAAAACAGCAATAAACTTCTTGTGTCTACAGAGCAGAGAAACTTTCAAATTTTTTTTTTTTTTTTTTTTTTTTCTGCCTTTCCCAGTTTGTGTCCCTTTTAGAGGTCTAACACTAATAAAACGGGATAAAACAAAGTCCTGAGTTATAAGACAGTGATTTGTGGAGTCAATATGAGAGTTTTTGGCCTATAATGAATTGTTTAGTTCAGTTTGCGCATAGTGCATTAAAATAATTTTTCTTCTCTTTACAAATGTACATTTAGTGTAAAAATTTGTTGAGAAAATGCATAATGGCAGCTACACGGTGAATTTGAAACTGAATATTAGGTGTTTATTTTATCTGTCTGTGCATCAGTTTGTGATATTCCTTCAGATTTTCACTCTGAGAGTGGCAGAACCTTGACAGTCAGTAGCAGGCAGAAATGCTTTGTCTGTCTAGAAATAAGCACAACTCGTTGAGTTAGAACATGACTCATAGAGTAAAGTTAAAACCACTCCTTTTTTCATATCTATTTTCTTCCTAAAATAGCTAAACAACAAAAATTCAGAAGAGTAAAATTTAATCAGAGAAAAGCTTACAAATGAGCTGTTGTGTTCTTTAAATTACTTACATGGCTTGAGATTTATACTTGGTTATTTTACATTCTGTAAAGATTTGTATCTTTCCTACTAAACTTTAGATGGTACAATTTTATTCATTTTACTACTAATAATGATGGAACTGGAGAAAAGGCAGATTACAGCTTTTTAATGTAGTTTTTAGATTCTAGATG
>VYZT01029595.1:0-13986 GCA_013400735.1 Pomatostomus ruficeps | reverse complement strand
AACAGATCGAGTGACCTCAGCCACTCCTTGAATGGCTTGTCCCCCTAAGCCCTTCACCATCTTCTACACTAGTATTTTCATATACAAAACAAGTGAAAGGAAAGGCAGAAACGTATTTGGATTGCATTCAGCTGCTGACTCAGTCAATGAAATAATTGCTTTGCTATTTTTTACAAATGGAGGGTGGGATTATCCACTCAAAGGGGAATCTTAGGATCAATTTTTCTTTTTTGTTACTTATGCGAACAACAAAAGTCTAAATCACCTTTTTGTATAGAACCTGAAGGGTTTGGCATCTCCTGCTGTCTAAGTTTGTGGATATTTCTTTCTGTCAGTGTTTCCCACAGCACCCATTTGCTCTTGTCTTATTCTCTGGTCATTTTTCCCTCTCCACCTTCTTTCTTCCAATGTCACTGTGTATGGAAGGCAAAGGGCTCTGTAGAGATCTTAGTGCTATCCTAGTCCTTTGTCGTCTCACCTGGAAAGCAGGCTGCTTGTGCAAGCAGTGCAGTGATGCAGAACCCTTTAGCTGGCATTAATTGTGCAAACAATGATATCAAATGCAAAGAGAGATAAGAATAGAAATCAAATACAAACAGATTGCATGAGCAAACTGGAAAAGTAAATTAAGTCAATAGTATAAATAAAAAGAAGGTAGTATAAATAAAAAAAAGTAAACATTAAAGGGAAATAACATCAGCAAGTGTGCATAAAAATGCTGAAAAAATAATAAAACACAAATAAATTAAAAAATAAACAACTTTATCTAGGCAGGGGTAATTTTTAGAGCACAAATACTCTGTACTGTTGAGAAAGCACAGGTGACAACATTCATAGTACCGTAAAAGGAAAAAGTAAATTAAGAAATAAACCAAAGGGTGAAAATGATAAAAACTTGTGTCAACACTTGAAATAGTGACCACCACTGCACATGGCAACAGCCGCTGAAACTGCTTCTGTGGAGAACTACCACTTCAGTAAGAGCAGAGAGGTCTGAGGGCAAGATACAAGGGCTGGAGCGGGGCATGCAGGCTGTGGGTTTGGAAGGTGGCTGCTGCAGCCTCCACAGCAGGCAGTCTCAAACGACCTCTTGCTCAGGCAGCTCTGGCTCCTGGGATGTGACAAAGGGCGGGAGACGTGCAGGTGCTACTGCTATGCAGAGAACAGGCAAGTGCTGGAGCTAAGTGAGTGCCTAAATGAAAAATCAGCTAACCTGGACAGCCATCTGGAGGGGACACGCATGCAGCAGAGCAGGTGTACTGCTGATGAGATAGAAGAAGGGGAGTTGACTAGGTGTCATATTGCTGGCATGATCCATCTCTTCAAAGCAAGAACTCCCTGGAGATGCTGCGAGAAATTTTGGCTGCTATCAAAACACCACTTTTTTCTGCAGTGCTCTCTTGTGCCAGGCATTTTTGTTCTTCCTCTTTCCTTCCAACCATCTTCTCCAAACCAGGAGAACATCTCTTGTCCCACCTCCTCCTCTGTTGAAGCTCCTGCCTTGCTAAGTTCTAGTTTGCACTGGCTTACTCTCAACTTGTGGGCCAAACAGATCTGCTGGATAGACAGAAGTCCACCCCAGCTTCTGCCCTGGACACTTCTGGTCCTTCCCTCCTCTTCTATTGTTGGACTGCAACACATGTTTGTGCAATATTTCTATAGTCCCAACCTCTGCACAGCCAAATCTTCAGTCACAGGGAAATCAATTATATTTTGTCACTAAATAGAATCACACAAATTATTGACATGTATCTTCTGGGTTTGGAAATGCTTTGCTCCAAACAAAAAAGATATTTTTCCAGGTCATGGCAGAATGACATATTTCCCCTGGCTTCAAATGCTGAAGAGGAGCAGAGGTAAATACTGAGTAAATTCATACAAGTGGTGACTGTAGAAGTAGAGCAAATTCTGTTGTCCAAATCTGTAGGGGAGAAGCTCTGTGTACTTGTTTGTATCTTTGATGCCATAGTAAGGAAGTCACAAAGGTCTGGCTAAATATTAGGAAACCTGTGCTTACTTGCTCTTCTTTCCTTTCTTTCCTGTCCACAAACAGATTGGCAATATTGTGCACTGTATTTTTTCAGTACTTTATTTCTAGTTCCAGCTAGGATTTTAAAAATGCAAAAAAACTTAGCTACTTAGAAATAACCAAGTATTTTTATTTCTAAGGGGAAAAAAGTTATTTTTTGTTGGAAGGTGAAGATTTAAGTTTCTACTCCATACCATTGTCAAGACTCTGTATCCAGTCATTAGATTTAGTTCTTTGTAACGCTAGTTACTCATCTCAGTTTATTCAGTTTTATGACTACTATAATTTAACCATAACAAGATACAATCCACAGATGGAATATCCTGTCTAAGCAAAATATATTGATATTTGTACTATGTTACAAAAAGTCCTTCTAATATAAATGCCTTGTTATTTCCACTCTGCTGTGTTTGATTTTCAGTGTTAAACTGTTTCTGTGATTCATGAATACCATGTCCAAAATATATTCCAGCTAAAATATTTAGGTACACTTTCATGATATATGTTAGTTTATATAGCCATATCTTGAACACAGGAATAGTAACCACTTAGTCTTGATGAGTGTAAAGATCCAAGAGAAATTACCTACCATACCTGTAATTGGAGTTCTCTTAAAGGTCATAACCCCCTATAGATCCACACTTACCCTCCTTCCTCCTCTTGGGATTTGGAATACATTAGGCTTAGGATGGATTGTTTAGTTCTCTTTAAACCATAAAGAAAGTGATGAAGAATAAGTCACATGGTGCTCCCTGTAAGGCTTGTGTATAACTGAGCATCTATAAGTCTGTCTGACAGATGGCTAGAAATAAGCTTTCCAGTAACATGACTCACATATTGCACTCAAAGTAATCATGATCTTCAAGTTATTTCAGTTGCATAAAAGCAATTCTATTTCCTTCTACGGTTACAGCATCTACAAAGCCTTTTTTTAAGAATATGAGAGTTACTTTGGCTAATAAACAATATCACCCTTTTTTTCAAACATCACACAAACAAAAGAAACCTAGAGATTTTTTCCTTTTTTCATATATATAGAAGAATTGCAAAAAAATCACTGTAGAAATTATGTTTCTTATCAATGACAATGACGCAACACTTTATTTGTCATCCCAGGTGGGACTTTCATGCTTTCTGTGCAAAAAATTGCTACTTTACTTTAGCTCTCCAATATTAACTGCATGAGTATAAAGGGCTGGCTTGAAATTATAGCTTTTAGTGTAGATGGCAGGTGCTGTATTACAACTCTGATTTCATCCTGAATAAACAAAAATAGCCACTTTTTCCCAAAGATTTTTCCCTCCTTTTGTTATACTTCTTTATTTCAGCATCAAATAGTATTAAAATCCCTACATTTAAAAGGTCACTCTTTTTCCTTTCAAAACATTTCTTTGTGGTTTATGTTCCCAGAGGTACACATAGAATCAACAATCGATAAGAGAACATCACATAACACTCTGACTTACCTTTGAGGAATATCATTTAGGTCAACACATTTTATCAGGGAAAGACTTTTACAGACAATCATTTTCCTTCTAATGACATTTTCTAATCACTAGGTAGATTTTCCTTGATAGCAATAATACAGTTCAGTTATTCAGTTTGATGCATTTTAGCAGTAAAAAAAGCACTGAAAGACTTTATTCTGAGCAGTCCAGCCAGGTTTTTATGAACTGAAGTGCTCCCTTTTTATAATTCTGAGCATTCCTGAAGTGGATAGAGACTTGGTTTCCTAAAGGATAGCTTAGCAAGTTTCCACTGCACTGTGTAACCAGTAGAACACCAACAGAATCCTAAAAGTGGTATCCTGGGCTCTCTTTCCATCTCTGAAATCTTGAATTTTAGTTGAGAAAGCCAAATTCATAAGTTCTTCTACTTAAGTTCATCTTTTTAAAAACATCCTTTAAAGTTCAGGAAGGCTTTCTGACAATGTTATCATATTTTTCAAAGGGATCACAAAGCAGCATAGAAAAGTTCTTTCAAAAGGTGTGGTATGAGTTGCTGTGGTCAAAGTTAATGTTCATAGCCCACTGTCAAAAGCCAAATCCAAATGCCACATAAAGTAGCTAAGCTCATAACTTTTTCAATTTATTAACTTAGCTTAACTACTATAGCAGAGACAGAAAAACTGTGATTTTGGAATTCTGTTAGTCCTGATAAATTGAGGTTATTGATTTCAAGGTAATAGGAAAAAATAATTTTAAAATATACCATCATAACTCACTGGAGTACTTTTCTATCATCTAACTTATGCTCTTATGCTTTCTTATATGGTATGAATAAATATTGCTGTCCATGGAAACATATGTGAAAGCCTTAAATAGGAAAAATTATAATCTCTGTTAACTATCTGGTCAGTTTCTCTATTGAAGACTTTACAGATTTTCAACTTTGTTGAAATTATATGTTTGTTTTGGTGCATCATGTCTTCAAAAGTGTAGTTATGTCAACCACAAGGTTGTGCAATCATTCATAGGCATTATGATCACATATTTTTCATAGGTTCATTTTATTGTTCAGTACAGAGAAACAAAGCATGTTCAATATTTTATTTTCTCTTCATTATTCAGAGCATAGCCCCATGCTTAGGACACATTTCTTACACCCTCTATTGCATTAAAAAGGGTTAATTGCCACATGAACATTTCTATGCCATTTACCAGCTTATGAAAAGGATGTAAAGAAACTCTAAAGTAAGTGTTACATTTACTCCATTTACCTCATTCTTCCTCACACAGTGTGCAGTCACTCCGTGGAAAAAAAGATTAAGGATGCCAGATTCAACCAACAGGAAGAACAGCAGTCATTGACACCTCATTATGCAGCAGCATATATAAGAAAGGTGGTGGCTGGGGCTGGAAATAGGGTAGGTTTAGTTCTGGAAAACCAGCTTGAAGTAGTAACACAGAACAATGAGGTTGCCAAGCAGCACAGAGCATGATCAGGAAATCCCATACCCACATGTAACCTTGAATCTTCACTCCATGACTCAGTACTCCCCCGAGCCTGTGCTGTGCTCAGCATAGGCTTGAGGAGCCTAGAAGTTACTGCACATACTTGGATTGCTAATAAAACTTTACTGGTAGAGACACTCACTTTTTAAAATTTTTTTGTATTGTGGAAACTAACTCAGAGACCTTATATTGTGGCATTTCTGTACCATGGTATCCAGGCTTAGTTTACAGATCCAAAAGGTCCCATAATGCTCATCCAATGGATGGTATGCAACCAGGCAAAGTAGAGGGGGTGACTCAAAAGGATTTGAATTGTAGAGCAATAAAGAAAAAATAACTCATGACAATTTTATTTTTTGGTCAAAAATAACCTTAACAGTCTGTTCATAGTATGGGAAAAGAAAAATTGCTTGTACTGTAGTGATGGAGCTTCCTTTTCTTCATTTCTAGCTGCGCATGTTGGAAGTTCAGCAGGGTGCAGGCCACAGGTATAAAGTTTAGTGCTGCTGTAAATCATTCCGTGATGTATCTGGATAAGATTCTGTGAACTCCAAAGCATTTGATTACTTGTTTATACAAACAGCTCAAGGGCCCTCCCTGACTTGTCTGAAGAATGAAGAAAGCGTAAGAATTAACTTGGTGCACTTTTCTGTCAACTCGGTGGTTTAAAATACACATCTCCCCATTGCAAACCGTGCTAAATTCTGTAAGTTCTGATGAAGGAAGGCAACTATTTGAGGAGATCAGGAATGGCAAAAGTGGTGGTGGAGGAGGAAGACTTCAGCTTTTCTTCACTACTTTTATCACTTTTTTTTTCCTATGGAGAAGGGCAAGGGCAGGATCATCTCAAAGGAGGATTTTCTGTTACTGAGTGCCTGGGTTATGTTTGTAAAAGACAGAATGTTAGAACGGCAGGAAGAGAGAAGATATCTTCCTTTCTCCTGGTGCAGATGCAATTTAGGAAGTGAATACAGAAATTATCTGTCATTTGTGGCAAAAAGGCCCTCAGGATCTGAAAAAGGTTGGCTCTGAGTGAAAATGTGCTTCCTTGTGATTACAGGATGGCAAACTACACAGAGAGTACATCATAATTTGTGGGTTTTTTAGAGGTTATATTTTTAAAATCTATTCTATTAGACATAATATCTAAGACAAATAGCTCTGGATCTGCACCATGAATAGAATCAGCCTGCAAAGGTGGCTGTGACATAAAACTGGTATTTTAAGATATGTCCTCCTAAGTCATGTAGTTCTTTTTAAAAGATAAATCTTACATTCATGCAAACAAACCTGCAGAGAACCCTATTGTGTTCTAAGGCTAAAGCAATGCAATGGGAAAATATGTGTCATATTGGTAAGTCTGTGCTCTCTTAAAACTAAATACAGTTCAACTAAATACGGTTGAAAAGTGTATTGAAAAATGTGACTCCAGGCACAATTCCTTGGTTTCTCTAGGAACTTGTAAAGTAGTTTGTTTACTGTGGGCAAAGAACATAAGGAAGGCACACTGACAGCATGAAATTAATCTGGAAATATTTGCGTTAGTGTAAAGGACCCCTTGTCCTCCCCACAACAACGTGTCTCCTCAACTTGGCCTCTTAAAAGACAGGCGGAATTGTATTTGGTGCATGGGGCCTTGCGGAATTACACAAGTCTAAAGAAAACTGCTCCAGCATCTGTCTTCTTTCAAGCAGATTGTCAACAAGAGGAGGGGGTAAGGGAAGAAGGGAAAACTTTGCAAGGGTGTTTTAAAGCCTCCAGATAAACTGTCGCTTTGAGCCTTGACAGCTCAAGAGCCTGACACATGCGCCTGCTCCTGGGGGGCTGTCCCTGCAGCTTGGCAAGCCAGTCACGGCTGCTGGGCTGTGACGCCACAGCACTTGCCTGACCTGACATAATAGGCAGCTATTTACTGCAAACAAGGTAGATGGAAGAACATAGACTTAAATGATGTCCTGGTGTAAGAAGGAATCCACCAGGGCCCCCAGTCAATCTTCAGGGCTTTTTTTTTTTTGTCTCTTCCCCTTCTTTTTCTGGGATTGTTTATTCTTTCCCCAAGGAACAGGTGACTTTGGCACAGTACTAAGCTTCCCCTCTCTAGATCAATAGAAAGAGATGAAAAAATTATTGCAAGACAATAGAGAGAAGGAGAAAATGAACTTTGGATAACCACCAACAGTTTGCTTTGTTGTTTTTCCTGTGTTACTATGTAAAGTAAAAACACCAGCCCATGGAGGGCCTGCAAGAATGCTGTCAGCTTCATTCCATCATGGAACCATAATAATACTTGATAGGTGAAGAGCAGGTGTCAATGAATCCTTACAAATATTGTGTATTTCATGACATCTGTTTCAAGTATTTCTTGCACACCACACTGTCAGCTATATCTGTGTTAGGGCAGATGTTCCTTACATTTCTGCTTCCCACTGTGGCAAGGAAGGTAGTGAGTTGAAGAAAACCCTGGTTTCTTTTTCTTTTAGCATGCCAGCTGCATAGTACGGACATCATTCTCCACTGATGTAAAACATTAACAGCATTGATCCAATATGCTGGCTTAAATCAGATGAAAAAGTCATCCTGCTTGGCAAACATAAGTATACACGTGAACATGCTGATTAAACAAAGTTTAGACTTCCACAACACTGTTGTAGCTTCAGCAAAAACAGAAAGGTAAGACAACCCACTGAAAGTCTCAGTTTCATTGTATGTTTCCTGACCTTTCTCTGTTCCTATGATATCACTACATTTCATTTTTCTTCACAAAAGCCTTTTTTTTTAGAATAAGTTTAGCAAAAATGTATAAAGATATTTATACAAAAGCTGTTCTTTCATTTTTTTACTAAAGAATGTTTGGTTTTACTATGGATTTTGGCATCTGCCTGCATTCTTATAAGCCATATTTATATATTTGCATATATGTCCAAGCACCTGACTTGGCTAGGAATTAAAAACCAGAATTAAAAACCAGAAATGTTTTGATGGGTTTCAGTATTTAAGTTCCATGAACCAAAGGGTTTTATATTGCAGGTATACTGATCTTAGAATATTTAACCCAAGACATTATCAGAAGTTTGCATTATGTTGTCCACGTGCACATAATGTTTTATACATGCCATCCTTTAAAATATTTACATACCTCATTTATTTACTCTCCAGACCTAGATGCTTTGAAGCCTTATAAAAAATTTGAGCTAATGGACATCATGTAGATGCTAATTATGAAGTAGGAAGGGGCACTGCTTGCTGATCAACTCTATTAGAAAAGCCTCAATACTCAGGCATCTCAGTGGTGGGTATATTTACAAAGCCTGCTCCCATACTGTTCAGTGCAGCAGAGCTGACACTAGGACCTGTGGGTGGGAAACTGAACAAGTGACGCTGTGGTGGCTTCATGCCATAACCTGGGTCTGCCACAAGGCATTAAAGATCCGGTGGCCAGACACGCCTCAGCTGCTCCATCCTGCTCTGTCTTGACACAAACCCTTGTTCTACATCCGCAGTTTCAGTGGACATTACTCAGGATCACATTGCATCTTAAGATGGAATTTATCTATTGTGGCAGTGAGCTTGGGGAAACCCCATAACTGCCACGTTTTAGCCCTGTCAGTCAAAGATTCTGTTTCATCTCTGTTATTTTAATATGCATTAGATTGTTTTATTATTCAGCAGTTACTAGAAACTTCTGCTCTTCTGTTACATTAATTGGTTAATGCAAATAAGTTTCTCCTCTGTCCAGAACTCATTGGAGAACTGTCACCCCTCATCACTCTGTGATTTGATGAGATCCCTGGACCCTTCCCCTGTGACCACCCCTTTCCTTTCCTCTTAAAACTCTGTGTAACCACCCCACCACGTCCTTTCTTGTATCC
The DNA here is from genome assembly GCA_013400735.1 of Pomatostomus ruficeps. Classification (NCBI taxonomy): domain Eukaryota; kingdom Metazoa; phylum Chordata; class Aves; order Passeriformes; family Timaliidae; genus Pomatostomus; species Pomatostomus ruficeps. Next base: position 5,134 of record VYZT01029595.1, on the reverse strand, counting down.
CGCATCCCCTGAGAATAAATCTGGGTGCTGCTACTAGAAGGTCCGTTCTCTCTTCTTTGTTCCTGCCTTGCATTAATACCATCGACCACTCTGCTCCAACACTTCAGAGTTGATAACTCGGTATATAGATAGACAGAGAAATACCGCTCCTCTGCAGCCTTCTATCTGACCAAGGCACTGGATAATTGCCCTGCAGATCCCTGGGCAGTCCTGTGGTCCCAAAAAGCATTAACGTATTTAAGACCTTAAAGAAGCAACACAAAATACTGTGAGTAAATTTGGCATGTGCACATCCATAAGGTCCACATCTGCCCATGGAGGATCTGGTCTCTGCATGTGCCACACACAGTATAACTTCATCAAACCCGTCTGAAAGAGAACTGCAGCTTTTCCATTCCTACAAATCTGGCTAGATGGCTTGGCGCAAAAACCAAATGCACACTTGCACTGCATAGATAAAGTAAAACTGAAATACAATTGCCGAGACTTTTATGGTTATCTGGCATGCACCAACATCCATCTGCACATCAGTATGGCATATACATTATATGCATCCAAAAGATACTGCCAAGGAGTATGCAACTGGTGGTTTGGAGAAAAAATAGTGGTTTTGATCAGAAACTTCAGCGTATATGACTAATTATGAAGGGACCAACAACAACACAAGATTGCATTCCTCAATACTACCATGAAGAATCACACATGCATTTGTTTATACTGGGATACATCCACTACAGCCTCCATTTTTGTCACTATTACTGTGATACAGATGAAATATGCACTGAAAAACCCACCAATAAATGGTACATTTCCCCCACATCTTCTGTGAAGCAATTGGTACACATCAAGAATAATAATAATAAATAACAATATATGGATTTTTTTCAGTGTGTGGTGAATTAAATGATGAGCTGTTCCATGCATTAGTGAGCTTTTCTAATGGCATCATAGTTTCCACAAATGACAGGTTATGGAATATTTTAGGAAATATCTTGCTTTGAATGAATTCACTCTTTACAATTTTTAGTATAATGATTTCCGCTTGTCATTTTTCTTAAGGACTTAACAAATGATCATAAGGACAAGCAAAGAATAACTGATAAAAATGTGGTAATGAAGTTAGGAAGTTCACCCACTCAAGAGGAAATACCAATAATTGCCTTTTTTTTTCCTTGGGTTTTGGCTGAAAGCAGAACTCATTCCACTATGAAGACATAGCGGATTCTAGAGCCAGAGTTCCCAAGCTCTACCGAATTCTGTCTTCCTAGCACAGAGGAGTATTCCAATTTCATAAGGTAACAAAAAAAAATATGTTGACTACAAGGTCACACTTGTTGCCAATGTTTTGCAAGCTACCATAATTACCCTGGGAGAATTAATGAGAAAAGAACCCCAACACATCTGCAGGGAGAAGACTCTATACATTTGTTTCATACTGCTCCTACTAAGACTGTGGAGTTTTTTCTGTTTCAGGAATGTCTGAAAATAACTCCCTCTCTATGAGGGAGTTCTCTCAGTTCCTATGAGAACTGCATATTCTATTCTATTCTATTCTATTCTATTCTATTCTATTCTATTCTATTCTATTCTATTCTATTCTATAGAAATGAAATAAAACATTCACTGATAGATTTTGTCAGTGATTCCATGCCATGATTTTACTTTGTATAATGACACAACACATGACAGAAACATAAATTGACACATATATGATCAAACTTCTGAATGATTTATTTTAAGGACAAGTCCAGTTGACGTCAATACTCCCTGAAGTATCTGGAACTGCTATAGAGGGAAAAAGAAAAAAGATTATAGAAATTTTTCTAAACCCTCACTCCAAATCATCCTTTCTGTGTAGGTCCTTGTCTTTGTCAGACCTGTGTTGATGGACCTGCAGGGGACTTCATAGCACCTGTTACCAGTCTCTTGACACCTTGCAAGAAATCCACAATTCCAGGCATGCGGTGCTTTCCCTAGCAGTAGAAAATGGTTGGTTCCATGTACACATTTTAGAAGCTACCTGCTAAATTACAAGGACAGTAATAAACTATTTCCCTGGTGGGAATCAGTCACTTGAAGTAACAGTGCCTTTCAAAGGACAAGGCTTTGCACTGGTTTCAGAACAGTGTCCCAGATTTGGTTCAGCAGCTTGCTGTGTATGTCATGCCAAGAAAATCACCTTTGTCATGCTCACATGAACATGGAGGACATGTTTATATTCAAAAACATTATAGGGGTGTGTCTGAAAGTTTAATGAAATTAATGAAATTTTAGTAGTTTATATGAACTTGACATCAAAATTGAAAGTATCATCAGGCAGTTTCTGTTTGATCAGGAGACCAGCTCTCATACCTTCTTTCAAGATACTGAGTTTTTTCTTTCTCATCATTCACAAGTTCCTACATGAGCTGGAAAATCTCTTCTTCTCAAATGTGACACATCTTTTGTGTGCCTGCAGGCTTAGAGTTATATCCTAGTATTTTATTGCATGCAGAGAACCTTCAATGTCATCAACAGTCACTGCTGAAACACGTCTCCCTTGATCCTGGTGATGCCCACCCACCCACAGCCCATGCAGCTCAAAGAGCGGTCTCAGATCCTTTGCCCAGAGTGTGGAGGATGTGCTGAGGAGAGGAAATGTTTTAGGTGTCCCTGGGCACCCTTTCATTACCTCACCACCTCCTTGGATGAGGAGTATCATGTTGTCTTCTAGTTCATTTAAGCCACTGGTCAAAGCAGGCTAAATTTAGTAATAGTCCATAAAATAAAAGACCAGAAATATTACACGTACAATAGACAAAGTTGAAGAATCCACAACAATAACTATTCAGCTCTTTATGCTAAGATTGCATCAAGAAACTGCCCTCTAATGATCTTATAATAAAAGAAGTTTTCCTTTCCACAGGTACTCAAATATACCAATTTTACCAGGAGTCTACTCTGGTAGGTGGACACCATTTATCCTTCAATAAAATGCAAAAGTCATGGCTCTCCCTTTGTAGCTACTTGGTTTTCTTCAAGCAGAAATGTATGTCTGACCAGCTTTTCCTTTCCTGTCAGCTTGTGCAATGAAATACACAATGTAAACATCTATGCAGTCTAATTGTATGCAGCCTATTACTGGTTTCTGACTGAGACCAGAAATGATAACAGCCTAATACTTTGAAATGATCACAGGTTTGTGTTGATGAATCTCCATTTTCCAAATAAGTAAGCTGTATCAATATGTACCAATGCAATAATAAAAAGGAATTTATTAGTCTTCGACTGTACTATGAAGATAATTTTACACTGACACTGTTTACTTTGTTTTAGTATCTGCATTTGATTATCTACCACTTAAATTGCAAATGTTTACACCTTTTTTTCTAGATGCATCTGCCCTTGCAGGAAACCCAGCTGTTTCACCTATTGCACTCTATGCATAATGGTCAGGCACACCAAGCCATCCAAAGGGGAAAGCTGTGAAACCTGAAATCAGAGGCAAACAATGGATTTGCTTTTTTGCACTTTTCCTGGGGATTTGTGAGAATAGGGGTAAAATAATTTTGTAGTTTTTCAGTGCAAAAGGAGACAGTCTCCAGATTCTTACATGTCTGCCTGTAAGAATGTTGTGCTGCTGCACAACCAGACGAGGGCTGACACCAAACTCTTCATAGTTCAGAGAGGTTCCCACAGCCATTATCAGGACAATTCAGGCTTCATCCTGGCTGGATCCACCTGTCCTATAACAGCTTCAGCAAGTCAAAGGAATCACCCTCATCTAGTGTCCTACAGACATCTAGTGTCGTGATGCTTCCCCAAGTCCAGACACCAAATGTTGCTCTGTGTCAGACAGAGGGCAGAGAAGCTTTGACCCTGTGACCAGACACCACTTGTTGTGATCCACTGTCCCTCCAGTGCATGTTGTGTGAGAAAAACCAGCTCAGAAATCTGTAGAAAAGAGACTGCACTTGGCTACAGGCCTGGATAAAAGAGGTGCCTCTCAGAGAAGAGCTGAATCTCTCTGTTCCACATATTTCCTTTTGGTTCTATTGTGCCTCTCACCCTAAATTGAGACCATCATAAACAATGTCTCCGGTAGACGAGGAAGAGAATTCAGATCACTTAGTCTGTGGGCACAAGTCTTTTATATCAATTTCCTAAAGGAAATATTTATGGGACAGAGATATTAATGGGAATATTTATTTGTGAAAAAAATTATTTGGTTTTCTTGGATTTGCCTGAGTTTTCTACGTAAATTTCTGGATCTGGATGAGATCTTAGGGAACAACTTTTTCTGGGCAGTGACCCCTCTTACCTGTAGGTCTTAAATCAGAAGAAGATGGTAGGACATTTAAAACCAAGTTTCTAATTAGGAGATTAATATATAAACTGTGTTTATCAACCCAACCTAGTAACCATAACCACAGAAAATGAATGAATGGAAGAGCATGACTGGTTCAATATTATGTGTGTTCATAGATGATGCCTATGCTCCCCCTAATGTTGACTCACAAATGTATTTACATTTTTGTGTCAAGGCCTCTGACTTTCTCCTTTAGAAGTGTGGACTCTTACAAACTTCCTTTTTATCCACCTCCTTTGAATGTAGTCCTGCAGCAAGGAACTGACTTAAAAGTCTTTCCAGAAAAATTGTGCTTATGATTATATAATTTACACACTGAGAAAATGCCAGACATGATGTCCTTCAGGAAACTGACTGATTGATGTCTGCGTTAACTCAGATCCAGCATCTCTCTTCAAAGGCAAAGCTATGCTTGTGCTATCACATTTTTTCTGCACTCTGCACTCAGCCACGTGCTCATGAGGGAATCTCCTTTTTGTTGGAGCTGTAGTGTCCTCTGTGGAAAGCTGGGAAGCAAAATAACAAATGTGTGCATGTGTGATTGTGTCAGCACTCCCACAGAAATGCTCAGGGTACTCATTGCAGTGACTTGAATCCAGGGACCACCTACCCTTGTCTGTGCAGAGCTAGGAGCCCGTCACCCAGCTGTAGGGACTATCTGTGGAAACCTGGCCTCCCCGACCACTTCAGTCAGGCAATTGCCTTTCCAACCTGAGTTTGGAGATACTTTAAATCTAGAGGAGAGCCAGATCAGCTTTAATTAACGATACCCCTTGAACTGATGGA
>VYZT01029568.1:32500-49904 GCA_013400735.1 Pomatostomus ruficeps | reverse complement strand
TATGTTTAATTTATTTAATTTATATAATTTAATAATTTATATATTTTAATATTTCTATTTTAACATATAAAAGGCATTAATTGTAGCCCAGAAGCCCAGCTGAGAGCATCCCACCAGGCAGGAAAAGGGCGGTGCCATTTGTAGAACTGAGCACCTGCAACCTGAGAAGTGCTGAAAGGGGTGGTTTTAGCAATCCCTGAAGTATTTTCTCACCTTCCCACGTGCATTAAGTTTCAGTTGTTCCCTTGCTGTGGATTTCTGTTACAGCAAGCATCAAAGTTAATGATCGTTCTGGAAAAGGAAGCTTTTTCCATTCATGGAAGTTATTTTTTTTCCTCAAAAGAATGGAGGCTGGTGAGGGCAGACACCTCAGGCAAAGCCACCTCAACCAAAATGCTGATCCAGAGTATTTTTCACAGATGCCACAGACACTCTTCACGAATCTTTATTTTGTCAACTTTTTGATTTCTTGACTATTTCTGGGACCGTTCAGCATCTAATATGAAATGTGTGATACATTTTGAAGATGAAACATTTCTTTCACTGTCTTTAGAAGCAACCCTAGGAGGAGAAGGTGGGATAAATGGGAACAGTTTTCTTGAAGTGATTTGCATCTACAAATTGTGCCAAATTTCCAAGGAGTTCATCTGCCATTTGTACAGATCTAAGGAACTGGCTGTATTTACAGGTACTCAGCAACACTTAAAAGCAATTAAATGTGATAGCTGCTTCATTTTTCAATATCTTTATTAGAAAGTTGACTAATTATCTCCTGTGAACATAAGGTCATTCTATCAGATTCTGACTAACAGTTGGATTTTAATTTTAGACATAATTTACAGTATGTTCAGCCACTGAAGATGCTCTACATAAGCAGTAACTGTGTACTTGAAAATCCACTAGAAAACTGACTATTTCTTTTAGGAGCATGTAGCCTCCTTCTTAACTTAAACATACAGCTTATCAAAAGAAAAACCAAAATAACTCTTTCGGTCTTTTAAAGTAGCAAACTCTTATTGAATTTGTGCTGTCTCTGAAGCGAAGTTGAAATATAATTCTTAAAAAAATATGTTCACCTCTACTTCGAATCTGCTGTGGTAAGGAAAAACTAAATACAAACTCTCCTTTTCTGATTTTATGCAAGTTACTCTTTGCATTTGCTTAAAATTGCGGGTACTTCAGGTAAACTCTGCTCCTAACTTTTGACACCTTACCTGCACGAAGCAGTCCTGTCACTTTGTGAGATGTGGCATGAGCTGATCCCTGTAAGGATGGGGGTACAAAATAATGCAAAGTGACCTGAAGCGAAGGACAGGGGTACAAAATAATGCAAAGTGACCTGAAGCGAAGGACAGGGGTACAAAATAATGCAAAGTGAACGGAAGGAATCTCCCGTTCCCATGGGTGTGATATAGGTGAGTGGGTGCTCCCTTGTGCTTCTCGTTTTTCCTTCTATTTACGGCTTCTGCTGTCTGTATTCTCATCATTGCTCACAGGTGCCTAACCCATTAGGATGGTCATTCCCACTCATCCTATATGGAAATGAGATACCTGTATTTTTATTCTAGTAAAATAAGCAGGAGAATGTTCAGTGGTCGCTAAAGTCACTGTGCCTAAATAACTGTGGTCTTGTCAACACTTCTAATAATTTTTTACAAGCCCTTCGCTGTCATGCAAATAATGAAATTATTTTTATAATAATCATAGTGGAGGTTGAGGAAGAAATGGCAAAATTTGGCGTTGTGTCATACGTTCTTACACTTAGGTACACTACACCTCGTGCCCGCTGTCCTAAGCAGTTTTTGTTTATTTTCGAGTGTCTGGGGGAGGAGAGAAGGGAGGACACGCTCTTAAAGGGCCAGCAGGCCCCGGGTGGGAGCTGCCATGCCCACACATAGTGCTGCTGATCCTACTTCATCCCTCTAACTGCTGTATTTTCATTAGGAGCTTGGATTCTGTTTCCCTCTTTATTACAAGGATGTTACAGTTCTTTATTCTCCACTGACAGCTGGCAACAGGTAATGCTGGCTGTTATTTTGTTCAGTCTAGTCAAGCACATTCATTTCCAAGTATAACCATGTTTTGTTTGCTGTATTTTGTTCTTGGGGTGGTTGAATGCCATCCTTGGAAAGATGTGCATTGAGCTGCTGCTGAATAAGTGCCTTGCCTTCGGCATTCATGAGGAAATTCTGTAGTTTTTGTTTCAAGCCTTTGACATGTCATCAAGTGTAAATCTATTCTAATGCCAAAATCCCTCTTGATGTCTGGTGCCAATCAGTAGCTTTTCATCTTGAAAAAGGTAGTGAATAATTTGCCCTGTGGATATTCCACAGACACCATATATGGCAAGAAGCAAAGAGAGGGGAATCCCATACCCATTTTTTAAATTCAAATAATCATGTTCAACCAGTTTGCTTTCCTAAATACCATTGGTAGTCTGGTACATTTTCTCGCTTTCAAGTGAATATTGAATACTTGTCTCATTTGCATATTTTCGATGTGTAGAAACAATATGCTCTTTCTGTTGCAGTATTTTATTTCATGAGCAGTAGCCAACATGCTGTAATATGTGAATTATATTACATTTGTTATTTTAATAGGAAGGTCAAATCTTTTACCTCCTTCAGCTTCATTAGTGTTTCTTTATTAAAATAAAAAAAAAAGGAGAACGAAAAGGCATTTGCTATATAGGAAGGTCAACATTTTCTTTGTGAACACAGTTTGTACCCATGATTTTGAATTTCAATGAACTGTAAGCCCTAAGAGTGTTGAATTAAAGGCATAAAACACTGTAGTTCACTCACGAGCTCAAAAGTATGTAATTTCTTCCCTTAGAAAGGAGGCCTACTGAAAACCTAATGAATGTGTTTATATAGTTGAATGGCACTCATATAGTTTATACTCAGAAGAAAGAAGCAAGTGGAGCTTTGTATTTAACTTCTTTTCAGTCTGAAATATTACAGGATTTTCGAGTGCAGAAACTATTGTGGTTACTTAATCTGACCTCCTGTGCAATGCAGGTCACAGTACTTTGCACAGTAATTCCTGCACTGGGGCAGATAAATTCTTCATCAGTGGGCAACATTTTGTACTGGGTTTGATTGGTTTAAGCTGCCACCTCATCCTAAGTCTCCTATTAGTAACATTAATAATAGCAATAGTGGGAGGTATTTTCCTTATAATTTGTAATAATAATGTTGAATCCGGCACCTAAAGTTACTCAAAATCCTTGCATGTCTTAATTAAACTCTAAGATACCATTATTTTAAAATGACAAGTCATGTATGAAATTTCCAATGTAGTTAATCAGGAGTAGAATTTAAACTCATAATCTTCTGCTTTAACTAATAAATCATAAAAACACTCATTAGTTGAGTCACTAACCAGTGATGATTTTAGGCTGAAAGATCTAATCATAATTAGAGTAAGTTAATTTTGTCAGGTTTAAGAATTGCTTAAAATTACAGCGAATCCAGTGCTATTTAAAGATATTTGCTGTTTCGGTGTCAGGGTTTAAGCTGCCATTCTGCAGTCTTGGGGAGGGCTGCCTGCATCCTGCTGTGCCTGTATGGACCGGCTCCGTGCATCAGACACCCCCAAGGCCTTGAACAACTGGGTTTGTACAGGAGATCATCCACATTTTGTTTAATTGCACCATTCCTTCAGGAATGAAGCACAACAGCTGCCCAAGCCCTCAGAACTGAAAACTTATTTTGGAAAAACGTAAAAAATATTTTATCCGAGTAATCTTTAAATTAGGCAAAGATGAATTACTTATCCGGGGTAGGATTTTGCCAGGTGAGGGTTAATAGCTGGCCCCTTCTAAACTGGACTCTCTAATGCCCTATGGCAAGGTATTTTATTTTTTTTTATTATTTTATCTTGTATCTCCTCTGAAAGATCCCACGGTAGGACAGATAATCTGACACTTGACTACTAAAAGTAGCCAATTTTCCATCCATAGCAATATTCCATCTGCCCTCCAGTTTTCTTCCTTGTCCTGCACTGGTCACCTGCCTTCAGGTAATGTCAGGATACCGTCAGTGTTTGATAGAGACAAGCGGATGGATTCACCAATGGGGCGGTGACTGCAGCATCAATGGAAAATATTTTGTGTGTCCTAAATCTGATCTCTCCAGTAATCACTCAGTGCCATAGCTTTACAGGAAGCAATGTGTCATTTCTTTCTGCAGTAAAATATTTCCCCATAATGCTATTTCCATGTTTGTAGTGGTGGTTCTGACGGTGTGGTCGGGCAGGGACTGATGGTGGGCACCCATAAATACACAAATAGAAGCAGATGCTCTTTGCTCTTTGCAGACACCTGGCAGAGAATAAACACAGGACACAAAGGTACAACAAAAATAAAGAGTCGATCCCAAATGCTGTTTTAATGTCATTGTTAATGTTTGGTTGTGTTTAGTAGAGGAAAAGGAACTTAAAATAGAAGCTAAATTAAGACAAAGCCAGGAAAAAGGCATTGAGCACAAGAAGATGATGGCAGTGGGACAACAGGGAAGGTTACATAGGGGGACGTGAAAATGAAGTAGAGACTGAGAAAGAGAAAGGGTTGGAACAAACTGCACAAGGCAGAGAAATCCTGAGCAAACTTACAGGAAGTTTTCCTCTAGTTTGAATCTCCCTACTTTGGCTGCTTCTGCCAAGGTCTGGCTCGGCCTGGCTGGTTTCTTCCCTTTTTTGCTCTCTTCTTGGGGGGGATGTTCACCTTATAAGGGTCTAGAAAAGGTCTCTGGTTTGGCTGCTTCAGCTACAGTCCCGGCTTCTCATTTCTGCCAAAGGCTCTGCAGCTCTGGATGTGTTTGTGGGTGTGGGTAGGAAGCATTACCTCGTCTCTGCTGGGTTTGCAGTCTCTAGAGCTCTGGATGCACCGAGGAATTCAGCTGAGGCTCTGCACCCAAAAGTATGGAAGTGAAGTGGAAGAGCATCACATGCACTGAGGGTTGGACTTGTTACCCTGGGGATTTATTTTGCAGTAAATCATTTATTTACTGCTCTGTTAAAATCATGGTTGAATCTTGATGGGGGCTGTACCGAACCTCCCATTCTTGTGGCAAGCTACTGAAAATATAATGGCAGGGCAAATCCGGCGTGAACTGAATTCCTTCAACTTCATTTTGCCCTGTAAGTCAGGGATTTCTTGCAGTTAATAACATGCTAAAAAATGGCTTTTCTGTTTAACCTGGTACATTTTTGCATACTGTTTTCTTTCTGACAGAAAGGAATCTGTTGCAGAAATATTCAGCCACCCTTCCTCTGTCGTAACTCTGACTGGGATCTTTGCTTCCAGAAACTTCTGTTTAAAACGTAGATTGAACTGTAGAAGGTGACTTCAGTGAAAATAGACCTACAGCTTTTATGCTTCAGACCTCAAGTTGCTTTATCATCCATTTTGCCCAAAATCAGGGTCAGTTAGGCAGGGCAGAATTCTGGTTTTCTCTGGCTGGATCTCTGCCAATGTCTTGATGGGGATCATCCAAGAGATCTCTATCACAGCACTGGGGAAAATGGAGTTTCTGAATCCTGAGTACCTTAGTTCTTGGGCCATTCTCTTCTGGAATAATGCATTGGATCGGTTTACTGGAGAGCAGTGTAGGTGTGTGTGAAAAGTGAACAGGAGAGTGATGACTAGAAACCAAATCAGGAAAATAAGTGTATCAAAATAATAAAAAGTGAAGGTGTCTGAGATGAGCCTGAGGCATAAGTAGAGAATGTAGGAAAAAGAGAATGTCCAGAAGTTATGGTTTTCCAGTGGAAAGGTAGATTATATACAGCAGGAAGTATGGTAGGGATAAACTGTTAGATTTCCTTGGTCTGGAACGTCTCTATGACTGTTTTATGAGGTTTAATTCAATTTAAATATATATTAATCTTCTAGTTCTCACCATCGTATAAAATAATTTCATAAATAAAAGTCAAGTAATTACTTGTTGCAAAATATATTTTTAGCATTTGATCATCAAATAGATGTACTTCCCTGAGCCCAAAGGTCAGATTTAAGATAAGGATTCCCCCCTGGAGGCAGGCTTGGCTCAGTGACTGATGAAGCTGCAGCCAGTGAAAGGGAGCAGGGACATATCTGAAATCTGGCTGCCAGTGGTTGGTTTGGATTCTTCAGTTTTCCCTGCCCCCCTGCAGGAAAAGAACCGCTCCAGGAGAGCCCACGGTCTCCAGGAGCACTGCCCTCCAGTGCTGCTGCTGGAAACCATCCCGGGCAGTGGTTGCTGGGCAATCAGCCACCAAGTAAACTGAGATCCCTCAGCTTTCCTATCCTTACCTGGATTAATGATTTAGCTACTCATCGTAAAATGTGGGGTTATTTATAGTTTAGATAGAATGCTTCATGTTTCCCAGGGGAAATAAAACTGTGTCTCACCTGTAAAAGCCTTCCTTCGGGTTCAAATAGGCTGCAGTTAATATTATAAATACAATCAATTTGATTGAAATCTCTAGTACATTTTAATGGCAAAACCCTTTACATTTACTGTTGATAAATAATACAAAACTACCAAAGGTGACACAATTTTTAGTTCTTTCAGTTGACACTTTATGAATTTTTTTTTTAAGAGAAGCAAGTTACCTTCTTGTCAATTATTTGTTTTCAGTGACAGCATGGTCTGATTCAGCTCTGGTCAGCATTTCGTAGGCAGCTCTCCATGTGCTTACAAGGATTGGCTCTGAGGGTTAAAACACCACTTAAAACAGCCAAACTATCACGTTATAGGAAACACTCCTCAAAATTCTTTTACTCTTTGGTTTAGTCACGTAGTATCTAAAGGTGATATTTTTAATAGCAAGAGATGGAGCAGGTTTTATCAAACTGAGCAGAAACATTCTCTCAAAACAAATATCAATATGCCAAGGTAATGCCATTTGAACAAATTGCATTTGAACAGCCAAAACTATCTTTACCAAGTTCTATAAATATACTACGAGGTAGAAGAATGGCAGCCACATACATGAGACACAAATTGCCTTCAAAGTGTCCATGTAAATATTCCCACAAAAATATGAAAGTGACATTCATTCACAATGTCAGAAGAATATTATTTTTATGCTTTGGCTCTACAGGCTTAACACATGCACTAACTTCTTTATGATTTGTTCTGTCTCAGGGCTATTTTCAGCGTAATCTTTTTATGGGGCTATATTATGTATAAAAATACAGTTTTCTTGACATAAGGCATATGTTCATAGGACCATAAAAATGCTCCTTCTTTTGGGTGCCCAGGACCATTAATAATGTCTACATGATTAATAGAGAAAAAAAAAATATTTCTAAGTTAGGAAAACAGACTGGAAGTTACCTCTTTTTAAAAATCATTCTTTCCTGTCAGAGGCCAAGAACAAAGTTTAGTTAGTGCTGAGCTGAGTTTGGCGGGATGCATTTGTACCGTTGCAGTGCTACACCTCCACAGTGCAAGCAGATATGTGTATATATGTGCCTGGGTATACGTATACACTCTTTTATAACCTTTAGAATTAAAAAAAATAGCTACTTTACATCATTCTGTTCTAGGTCTTTTGCTGCTTGCTTATCTACTTCCTTAAACAATGTGAGACATTTTGCAAACAGTTTAAAGACACGTCTTTCCTGTGAAATAATTGCAACAGAAGTGGATGATGCACTGAAGGAAAAGAAGAAAATGGGAAATAACAAAAATCAAGTGGGCAATGATTTCCATATATTCCTTCATTTTTTTCCAGAGTTAAGTAGTGTTTTATCACTGATAAGTTAAAAATCCTTAACGATTCATTTGTTCGATCGTCTACAGAGGGCAGATATTTATTGAACATGTTAAGAACCAGTGTTTAATTTATTATGTGTCTGAAAAGCTTCAGTAGTAGAACTGGCTGATGGCTCTCAGACAAGTAGCAGTGGTGGTGATTTGAATGTCAGTGAAGAGCAATTCCTTTTCGTCTCAGATGAAGTTCTGCCTTTGCTGTTCCACTGTATGACATTGAGGACCTGAAGAAAAATGCATTTTAATATTATATAGTGGCCCCATTAATTTCATACAAGCAGTTTTTTACTGGACATTTGGTATGAAATAAAGCCTATTAATAGCCTAGGCATCAAATTCTCCTTACTGTTGGAAGTTTTCACTTTCTCCATTATTAACCAAAGCAGCTGGCCAAGATTGTTCCAGCTAAGAGGGAAATTCAGTAATGAAGTCAGGAGTTTCTCACTAATCTGGTTTGATTGATTATAAAATGAGACAGTATCTTCTTTAATTCTGCTTTTCAGAGGAAAAAAAGAAGAAGAAACTGTGCCTTCTTCATAAATACACTGGGCTTGGTTTGCATCAAAGGAGCACCTGAATTCTTTGCTCTTTGCCTCCTGGCACACCACATCAAGAGCACTGATATATCTACATGCCTACACTGTAAAGGGGAGTGTTATTTAATGACCATTTAATGACCACTTCCTTCCATGAAGTTGATCTAAGAAACAGACAACAAAACAGCTCTGCCGAGCTGTGTGGAATTAAGGATTGCGTACTTACCTGCAGGAAACTGCAGAGAAATAAAATTTACTCCTCTTCAGCTCTTGAGTCAGAGCAGTGGAGCTGCAGGACCTGTTCCACGCTTACCTCAATGACTCCTGAGTGCGATTTCCTAGAAGTAAGGCTTGCTATGCACCGTGTGCTGTCGGGAGGATTTTCCTGGTGGCTGCAGGAGCCTCCCCTCCGTCTGCTGCCTGCTCAGGGATCCCTTCCCAGGCTGGGCTTTGCGCCGCACTCCTGGCACGCGAGGCTCTTGGGGCGAGCCCTTCTGTCACGGCAAGGCTTTGGCCTCGGTGGCACTGCCATTGGCATCCTGCTCAGGAGGAGCTTCCCAGGGCAGGCAGCAGCACCAGGAGCCTCCTATTCCCGGCTGCCGGGGTTCTGGGGAGAGCCGGCCACTCGTGGGAGCCTCCAACAACTCCTGCTTTTCTTTATCAACATACAGCCTATAATACGCCAACTTAGTAAAAGAAACTTTCAGCAAAAAGGGCTGCAGGTTGGTTTTGAAAGTGTATTTATCATCGTAGAGTTTAGTGTAGTAAGAATTACAAGTATTTTCAAACAGTCTGAATTATATTTTTACATTACCGGTTTATAAACAAAGAAAAAGCATACCGTAAATTAAACTCCTACATATAAAATGCTAAAATTGTCTCCTGGCAGAGCTTTCATCCAGTTTAACTCTTCCCAAAAATATCTTGAAATTCTGCAAATAAAATGACATTATTTAAAAAAGAAAATAATTTTATATAATGCCATTTGTGTTCACAGAGAAATGGTATCTCAAACTCATTTCTTACACAGAAAGCATTTTATGCACCCTGTAGTATCAAAAAACAATGAAAGTAATGATCTGATTTGATACACAGGCCATAAAATAACCCATAGCCATGTTCTTCACATTTCCTATTAATTGTTTTAGTTATGTCCGTGGGGTTTTTTCTCACACGTTATACTTGAAGAAAAAGCAAATGAAACCAAGCCCTTATCTCCAGCATAAATTGGTGTTATTGTTCTTGGCTGTTGTTAAATATGAGAAATGAGTAACTTCCTCCTACTATTAAGGTGACTTTCAAGTAATTGCTTGGCCGGAACTGATGAGTGAAGGCCCCAAGGTGACTTTGTGTCACACAGATTAGACGCTTCCTGGAAAAAGAGAGGAGTGTAATCTTGATTTTGTGGTTATTTTCCGAGGTTTCTAAAAACCCGTATTTCAATGCATACACGTGAAAAATACTAAATTGGACAAAATAATATTAAAGTCATTTTGATTAGCAACAGAGAGACCTTATTATCATTTCTAGTGTTCAGTATTTTGTTTTAGAGGGACAAAGCAGATATTTGTGTCTACTTTTCTTGAGACAGGTATCTTAATGTCATTACTCTTTGTGTAATTTCCGAATCCTTCTTATTTTGTCTTTCTCGTTAGAACAAATGAAAAAAATAACTTCATGAAGTAACCTACCCACCTGGTAGGCTTCAGTTTCATTTGGTTTGTTTGCTTTGGTTATTTGTGGAGTGGAATAATTCTGTTTCCTCTGTTTAAATTTCTGTGCAAGGTCTTTCAGTATAATCCTAAGAGGCTTCTTTACCTTGAAAGAAAACAAATCGATAGAAGGCTGGCCCAGAAAACTTGAGCTGTCAGTTCAGCTTCCTAATAGAGCCTCAGGAAGAAAGGGTACATGAAGGCAGCTATTGAAAGATTTGTGTCTTACAAAATAATATTGATGTGGATGAGGGTGAAAAAGAGGGAAGGATAGTTCAGGAATTTCTGTTTCGTTTTCCACAGTGTGCATTCAGCCTTCAGGCTGAGATCCTTTGTCCTGCAGATGGAGGATTTGTCTTCCTGCCTCCTGTTTAGGCAATAAAGAGTAACAGTCTGTCCTTTTTTGGCTGAAAGAGGCAAAAAAAAGGAAAACTCGTGAATTCTTTTTCTTCTTAACAATTTTAAGATCTCTTTTTTTAGCAGGAAGTGTGTTTTCATGATTCAGTATCGATTATATTTATGGCGTTATATATGGAAATACATAGATATCATTTTGATGGTGGAGGCCCAGCTGAGGAGCCCATGGGACTGTGCCAGTGCATAGAGGACAAGGCTTGGAACAAAAGGTCATTGTTGGCTTATTTCAAGAAGAAAAACAACTTTCCCTCCAAAGTTTCTGTCTTTTTCTGAGCGTTTGCTGAGAAGTAACCTTCTAGTACATTAATGCACAACAGTCGTCTTCCCAACCAGTTCCATCTCTTAAAATAAATTCTGTGCTATTTAATAAGTTCATTAGTGAGAACAGATAAATTTGCAGTCTGAGTATTAAAATATACTTAAAATGCCTTAAAAATGTACATCTGAGCTAGGGAAAAGCCATGGGTGCTGATTTCAGCTTTTTTTAATTTTTTTTTTATGATCAGTGCTTATTTTCCCTTTTTTGCCTCTTCATGGTAGTTTCCTCTTCTTACCTAAAAGCCCGGTAGCTCCAGATATTTTTCTGTTTTCAGGTGTTCTGTGGAGGTAGGTTTGCTTGGAGAGAGAAGCCTCTTTGAACTGTCAGGCTTCATGTTTCCTGTCCCACCCTGTAGATACCTACTGACATGTCTCCTCGAGTTTAGTCAGTGGCTTTCTTCTGAAATCAATCAGTGAAATCAATCAGTGGATTTCTCCTGAAATCAATGATCATTTCCATTAGGCATCTCAAGTTTTTAAATCTACTCAGTGTCAGTGTCCGTTTTTAAATGAGCGTTCCACGCTGAGAGTGGTGGAAGTGTAAATGAGCAGGAATTGTAGCCATCACTGAGCGAGTCACTGACCTTGGAAATGCAAAGTACGATGAGCGTCTAATTTGAAAATTGCTGTATAATGGTTTGCTGTTAATAGAAATACACAACTCTTGCAGCATAATTACTGTGCTTTTCTTTTTTCCTTCCATTTTTCGTGACTTGTGTATAAGTGTAGTTTGCGAACTGAACGTTCGATCAAAATATAGTATTGACTAATTTAAAATAATGAAATCTATAGGACATTTGGGAGGGGTTTTTTGCTAGCTAAGCAATAATTGAGTATTTTTGCAATGATTGGCTTCATAATGTGTTGTCCATAACTTGGGCTTATCTGGGGTCTTGTAAGTTCTGCTCTCCTTAACACACTGGAGAAAAAGGAGAGATAATGACCCAAGATAAACATGGGAAAACTTCTCAGGTTAGAAGCTCCAGCATTTGGCAGTGCATGCCCTACTTAGCAATGTCTCACTGCGTGTGTGATAAGATTGTTTTAGGCTCTTCATGACTCACTACTCACTTTTTCAAAGCTTCAGATATTTATGTTATACCAAGAGGGAGGAAAAGTCCTACATAATTAGTTCTGTTTACTTGATTAATAATTTTATTCATATACTAAGTGAAAAGTTCTGTTTGCTTTAATAATTTTACCTGTATACTAAATGGAAGTATTTTCCCTCAAATGACATAGCCAGGGCAGGATACTTCCTTTTTTCATGTCCAGTTCATTTAGCTTCTGTTAAAGAGAATGTTCTTTTTCCAGAAGTCGCTCCAACTCTTCCTTTTTTCGGTTCCTAATGAGAAAGCACTGCATAATACTGGTGTCCATACCCTGACTAGCATAACTTAATTTAGTAAGCTGGAATTTCTTACCTGGACTCAGCTATTTAAGAAGAGTTGTGCCAAGGCTTTTAAGGAAGTTCAGGTCTGGAACGCGAAGCAGGAAGATGGGGGATGGACTGGATTTCTAGTGCTTAGTTGGAAGGTTAACTTTTTAACCTGATACTTTCTCTGTTACCTGGCTGTATTTTTGAAAGTGGCAGATTTTTGGCAACTCCGTGGTGTTTCTGAGGCCACAGCATGCAATTGTAACAGAGAAGGAATGATTCTGTCAGAAGCAGGAACTTCTAATAAACTCAAATAAAATAAACAAGCTATTTGCTTCACTAACACTGGGTTAGATTTCAAAATCAGGCTCTTAATAACTACGTGGTGCCCGTGAAAATATTCTTCTGTCTTGTTTATGTTATACTGGAGCTGATATATTCTTGAATGGAGTCCAGTGCTTTCAGCAAAGGTGTTTTCCTAGTATACCTTTGGGTGCAAGCTGTGTTTTCCCAGAGTAATTCATCCAGCTTGTAATAATTAATGGCTTCACGGAACTTACAGGGCTACCTTTAAAAATACAAAATTTGGGTCTTGGCATTCGCCAAGCAGGTTGTAGGATTGCAAAGAGAATACAGGTATGTGCTGTAATTCTGACAGAGTTTGTCTGAGGCTACAGAAACCTTTAGAATCCAAGATTGGCTTAAAAAGTAGGAAATGAGTGCTTCGTCCAAAATGTGTTGTGCACTATAATGGTGCTGTGGTTAGTTCACATTAAGTTTCAATTAGACAAGAATGTGAAAGGACCATTTAATTAGTCAATAAATATCTGTCGCTGGGAGTTGACAACCTGGAAAGTTGTCTGCTCTGGCGGCTGCTATCCCACACAAGTCCTGTCAGGCAGGATGTGTCACGAGAGGTTGTGCAAGACCTCGCCCCAAACTGGAACACTTTAAAGCAGTTGGGCTTAACTTGGATTCTCGTTCTGTCGTTAACGATAAGGTGGCAAGGACGGCGGAATTTTTTAATAAGAAAAAAAAGAAAATTATAGAAGTCTTAAGTAACAAGCAGCCTGTGTCATCTGTGTCCTATTATGTAACATATCAAACTGTCATTTTCCCCTACGTATGATGTGAGATATGCTTAAGACTTAATCACCCAACTTGTTAAGTAGAAATTAATTAAAAGTGTGTAATGATGTGTTTCTTAGAAATAATTGGTGTGATTAAAAATCCAACTTTAATAACACAACAGCATCAAGAAGTTTTTCATTCATTTTCTTTTTTCTTTTAATTAAGAATACTGGGATTTAAGAGGACGTTGAATTAGCTTAGATAATTACATTTTCCTTCTTAAAAAGTGCTGGTGCCTGCCTGTTTGCCATCCTGCATGTACACGGCCACGGTCATATGGAATAAAGTTAGAAACCCACGGCCTCTTCAGAAGTGAGGATTTTAATAAGAGATCTTGGTTCTTAAATCTGTGCTTTCTCAGTGCATGAGTAGTGGGAACTCCCTTAGGTAAAATCTTAAAAAATAAGCATTGACTGTGACTGTCTTTTCCTTTTTTGGTCTGTGTTTGTTGAAGAGCTGCTGTGGTATCTGTTTGGAGACACATGCTGTAACGGCCGTGTTTAATGCTGAAATGGATTGTCACTGTGCTTTGCGGTTTTCCACTGATAGGTTACAGTCGTGGGTTTGCTTTTTGGGGTTTTTCACCTGAGTGGAGACGCCTTCACCTCACGGGCTTTGCGTGCAATGTGTTGCACCTTTAGAAAGGCCCTTTTGGGGTGCTGAGCTGCGGTGGGGATTTTTTGCCTGCATTCCCGTGTTCTTGGGTGAGCCATGGGGAAGTGGACCTCGTGTGTTGCAGGATGGACTGGAGAGGTGCTGGTGGTGCTCAGGAGCAGCCTGACTGCTCTGGGGCTGGGTGCTCTCAGTGCTGGGAAATCTTCACCTGCTTAGAGCTGCCAGGAGCGCTCAGAGTCACCAGCGAGTGACGCCACAGGACATCTCTGACCTTGCTCCGAGTCCTCCTGTCCTGGGAGACACTGCCACGGCCACAGCTCTGTGGGACCCAAGAATTGTGGCTCTTACTGGCCCTGGAATGCAAGGAAGAAAGGCAGCAGAGGAGGAAATTGCTCAAACCTCTCCATTATTTCTGGAATTACTCCGATGATTGGGATTTTGAACTTGGGAAACACAGGCTTCCTTCGCTGGTGTGATTTTTCTTTCTTCCCCTGATAGATAAGGACATGGCAGAAACTTTCTGCTCTCTTCCTCATCGGACCCCCTATGCTGAAGCTGGGCAATAGGAGTAGTTGGCTGTTGTCCTTCTGTGTCTTGAAGGATATTTTAAGGAGGATGTAGCATCAAGTGAGATAAACCAGGAATACATTTACAAAAGGAGTTCTGGAGGACTCAGAGGTTGGTGAGTGGGGATGGACTGGAATGAAACTGGTACACACAGAACTCAGCATTACAGTGAAAAAAAGGGAACATCATCAGTGTTCTCGGGGAAAGTATTCGCTTAGAGCTAAAGAAATTGTTTTGAAGAATCAAGAGAAACAGATAATTAGAAACAAAAGGCTGAGGCCTAGTCTAGTAGCAATGGAGAGGTGCACTCCATGGAAGCAACGTGCAGTAGATTGATTTCTTTTACACCTCTGAAGAAAACCTGACAAATACTCAAGGAAAAACCACATCAGTTGTCAGGTGCAGAGGGAGAAAAATCCTTTCCTTCGTTTATTCTTGCAGCTGAAATGAGGAGTTGGTTCATGAGCTCTTTTCAAGACTTCTGATTTTCTGTTGCTATAATAAAACCTAGTCCTTGCTTCTAATGAAATTGGCAGCCCACTTCCTCCTGGAAGCCACATTATCCCACAAATGAACATGGGATTAACCCACTGATAAGTAACACCAAGGTATTTCATTGGCCCTTCCTGCCCTTAGCTGAGGATGGATCAGAAGATCTGACAAAAGGAAAAGTGCTCTCCTGGTAACAATCACTTCCACTCACATTACAGAGACTCGGAGAGGCAATGTACCTGCTTGCCTAGCAGTAAGCTCTTTTTAAAAGGCAATTTTCCCCACAATGCTGACAATTCTAGTTGAATTAGTTCACATCCTGCCCCTGTTTTTCCATGTCCTTGTTCTTGTGCCAGTGAGAGACATTTCTACACTTCACATTTAAATATTCCTTTGCTATAGTCACAACCCTGTCTGTCTGACTGGTTTTACTTGATGCCTGAATGTCAGCTGAAGCTGTAAGGGATCCAAATAAGAGTGTTATCCTGCTCATGTTATACAAGATTTTCCTTGTCTAGTAACCAGCATCTTTGGCAAGGATGAAGAGATATTAAATCAAATTTGGCAAGTTTTTTATTATCTCAAATTCTTTTTATTCCAAGAGATTTGTATGGCTGCTCCACTGAATCCTTTACATAATTTTTCCTAAATCGTAATTACCATATCTGAATTTAGCCTTTTGTGCTGTAGGATTTATCTGTAAAGTGAACTAACACAAAACTGTCATTTTCACCATTGTAACAACATTTACTGTTCCATTTGATTTAGATATATCTATTATTGTTGTGTTGCAAAGTGCCTGTGTTTCTGAAAAAGAAAAACTGTCATGTTCTCAACGTTTTTTGCAACCCACTTTTTCCTGTTTGGGTCTGATGCCCAGTGGGTTTGAAATTGTTTTTTCTTTTTCTTTTCCTTTTTCTTTTCCAAACTGGCAGCATTGACAGTTGTTCTTTATTTATCCTCCTCTCCGCAGAGTTTGAGAGTATTTTATCTAGGCTGCTTGGTGGTTGTTTAATCTGGTAAAGTAAAGCATGGACATACTGCTAATCAAGGGAGTCTCATCTCTTATGGGTTAATCCAGTTTGGTGCTGCAGCAAAGCCACCAGCAGAGGCAGCAGAGAAAGGAGAGCTGGTGAGGACATACACGAACCTGACCTTCAAGGGTTTCAGAGGAATTGCTCCCTTTGATGGGAACAGTTCCGAGGTGTGCCCAGCAGACGAGGAGCCGAGCCCCTCAGCACCACAGATTCTGTGGATCTCTGATACAGAAGAGATTTTTGCCCTACTTTGAATCCATCTTGCTTCGCTTGCTCCTGATGAGCGAGTTCCTGCAGGTCATGGGCTGTTAGCAGCTCTCTGGAGCGCATTAACACCTGCCAATGAGCCAATGTGTGTATTGATGCTGAGCCAGCACGGTTCCTGCTAAGGCCTTCGCTGCTGCCTTTGCCACCTCACCCAGGAGCGCTCCCAAGAGTGCTCAGCCTTCCCTGCCACCTTCTCCTGCCCTTGTCCCCGCTAACAAAATCCCACAAATCCTTTGCACTGAAAGCTGAGCAGAGAAAGCAGAACTTTTTAGTGCAGCTGTGGAAAAAGCCTTTCTTCTTGCTTCTTTTTTTTTTCTGACCCAGGATCAAATTCCGGTGTCTAACCTGAAGTGTGCTGAGCACTGGTTTTGTATCCCGTACTTTTAGCAATAAGGTAGAAAGAAAATCTGAGTATAGGGCAGTCTCCACACTGCTCTGGGAGGCTGATACTCGGGAATGGTGGTGGCACCGATGCCCCCAAGGGCAGTGTCACCAGGAATGGGGAAGGATAATGACTGCTGGCTCTCAGTGATGGGCACCGAGTGGCTCACAGGGCTCAGCTGGCAGCAGGAACAGCGCAAACTGGCGTTGCTTAGGCAAATTGCAAGGCAAACAGAGACACGGATTCCAGGGTTTAAAATGAGAAGCAGCAAATGTACAAGAAATCGGGAAAGGAGTCTTCAGGTTGTGCTCAAACCAGCGAATGGCAGAGGTTGGGTTTGCTGAGTAAGCGCTTTATGACAAAGGCGTTCATTATACCGGGGAGAATTATCTGCTCTTGGTTGTGAGTCATGCTCCTCTCTTCTCCATCCTCCTTCCTTATTTAGCCAAGGAGAAACAAAATGCTGTGGGTCAAAGCCCAGCTTTGTGTACTCAAAACAAACACACACCCCACGCTCCATTCATAAATAGTCACTTTTCGGGGCTTTCCAAGTCCAAGACTTAGCTGCAAATTAAAAATGGGTAACACATGTACCTACCCAGCATTAAAGAAAGTTAATACCATACAGAATCAGCCATATAAAGAGCACAGATTAAGCCTGGTGTTAAAAAACCTCTCCTGGGAAGAAGTGTATACTCCGGAATGATTGTTTTTGAAAGTTCATTTTTTGTATAATAACTGTGTTTAGGGTAATCTATTATCCAAAAGCCTTAATCAGAAGTCAAATGT
>VYZT01029568.1:0-27500 GCA_013400735.1 Pomatostomus ruficeps | reverse complement strand
GCAGGTTTTTTCTATCTGGCCTATTCATCAAGTATAATCTACTGAATTGTTGACATTTCTAAACACTAAAGGGATTTTAAAGATCTTATTGCTCTAAAGAGACTTACTTGTAGTACAGAATAAAGAAGTGAAATGAAAAAAATACTGACACATGAAAAGTACAAAACTAAATAACGGCTAGAAACAGCTGAAAGCAAATAGCTATAATTTGACGTATAGTTTCTTTACAAAACACATTTTTGATGTAGGACTGTGCTCAAATGTTCAACCCTCCCCCTAACTTTTATTCAGATAAATAGCAATGTTTATTTTAAGGGAAATTAGTCACAGAAGTCTTGCATTTAACGTGATACCAGTTTCTGTCATTCATATTTAATATATTTGTTTTCATATACATTGAGACCTACTGTCTGAAAATGAGTTGTTTAAAAAGAAATTAGTGTGACCTGTCTTTTAACCTTTCCCCTTCTTATTCTGTGTTTAAAGTTCCTTTAAAGCGTGGGTTTCCCAAAGGGTGACCACTTGGTCACCAATGCGATTTTTCTCTCCTTTTAATGAGTAATATCAATCACTAAATAAAAATATGCCACCATGAGTCTTCGTACCAAAACAGGTCGAGCCAATATTGTAGATATTAAATTACACCTCGGGGATTTCTGAAGTGTAGAGATGATTTGGAAGTAACACTACAAAAGGCTTTGTTAGCTGGAGTTTTAAACTGCAGCCCTGAGTCACGGGGGATTAGTGCCGCAGAGATATTAGAATATGAATTATGTCATGTCTACATCCTCACCTGGGAGTTACAGGAACTGAACATACTTCCTAGAGCGGTGCCAGTTTCAGGGTGAGAAGACAATGATAGCAGAAATTTATTTTTTTTCCTCTTCTGGCCTGCTTTTTGCCTCAGCATGAAGTGTCTCACGGTGGCATTTGCCACTGCAGAGCTGAAGTTTCTGGCCTGTGAAAAGCTGCAAAAATAAACTGGTCATCTGTTCAGCAGCCCTGGTTTGCAAATGTGCAGAATTTTGTAAACCAGCAATAACATTTATCTACCTAAATGACACTTGTTTTTAAAGCAGAGGTTAAGTAGCAGCAGTTTGCACTTACGTAGCCCTTTTTCATTTCTCTCGCGCTGTTCTAAAGTGATTGAATCATTTGTGTTTCTCCACACATAATAATCCTGCAAAGCAGACTCAGAAAATACCTGTAGCAAAGAAGAGCTTGTCCATGCATGAAAAGCAAAATAATAATAATAAAAAAAAAAAAAAGGCTAAGAAGCTGCAGAAAATTAGTCTGCTTCAAAAGGCTATTAAATTGTTCCTATCCCTGAAGCTTTACAAATGTGATAATTGTTGTGTTCTGGTCGTGTAATATGTCTCTGCACCAAGTTGAGGCACTTCCCCGTGTCTGGAGGAGGGACTGGTGGGCTGTGGATCAGGGGCGGTGAATCTTCCCCGTGGGCAGCTCGTTCTCCAGGTCTGAACACCCAGGAATGCTTCACAGACCTGCCGGGCCACCTAGCAAGGGAAACTTCCTAATTCCAGCTGAGTTAATAAAGTAAATACAGAGTACAGGGCTGTTCCTGGTGTAAAACAATACCCACCCCAGTAACATTTACTTTTTGAGTTGGCAAGCCAGTCATTGAGACGCACTCGGAATGGAGACTGGCCAGTGTGAGTCACCTGTCTTGGAGCAGAACCTCTCCGTGGAGCGTTGAAATCTATCCACTTAGATTTTATCAAAGGCAGAATACATTTTATCAGTTACTCGGTGCAGCTGCACACCCTCAGTAATGGCTTTTAAAGGAGGGTATTAATGACTTTTCTGAAATGTGACAGGAACTGAGACTGAAGCCTGGTAAATTACAGTGAACTTTACCAGATAGTTTTGGATGCAAACTCAAACAAATATTTGTTTAGGTTTTCAATTCAGCTGAAATTTTAGAGGGTGACAGTGACACTGTGATCCTGGAACAGATGCTTCTGCTCCGAGTGCTGCTTCTCGCTCCTCCTCACACACACAGCTTTTGTTTGTACACACAGTGCCTGGAACGCTGCTCAAGCTTCCCAGTAGAGAGACTCAAGTTGTTGCAGAGCGTCATGGGCATCACCAGCAGCTCTGGAACACTTCCAGTGAGCCATCTGTGGTCTGATAGGGAATCTGTGCTTCAGAGAAGGAGCAGACACAGCGGAGGCACTGATTCAGTGAGGAGCTTTGTGGAGCTGTAGGCCTGAATTCCTCCCCTTGGCCTCTGAGGCTCCGAGTTCAGCGTTTGGTTTAAGGCAGGCACTCGGGTTCCCTGAATATGGATAGAGCAGATATGGACAAGCTCTGGCAGGGACGCTTCATCTCACCCTGAGTGTGATGCAGGTGAGGCTGAGTGGCTGACTGTGGGCAGCTGCAGTTGGGGAGAGTGAATCCGTCGGGGAAGAGAAGGTGTCATTGACACCAGCATCCCCTGCGCTGCCCTGAGAGCCCTGGGGTTGCTCAGACCTGCACCATGGGGCCCACAGTCCTCTTTTAAGCTCAGGGAGGAGGAACTCAGCAAAAAGAGCAGATCCACAGGAGAAATGCCCTTGCTTTGGACATGGATGGTAACATCAGACTCTTGAACTACTGCTTGAATTTAGCACAGTACTTCCCTTCAGGATTTAGACAATATATTCCAATCTCCGCTATAGCATACCGAGATTCAGGTATCTCTTGCTGGCCTCCATCTTTCCCTTTCTTCACTCCATCTTTTCTTCAGCCCTTTGTCCCTTAATTTCTTTCCCTGTGGCTGTTCTCTTTCCCTCACCTTTCTAAACATCACTTTTTCAGTTAGAAGGGAAAAAAAAGCAATAGCATTAATACAGGATTTATATATCACAACATTTTTCCTGCTGCCTTCATATTTTGTCTTTTACTTTTTCCTTTTCACCGGTGTTACAGTAGTGTCCTGTGTAAGTATTGAGTGCAGCTGAGTGCTTGTGAGATTACTGTGGGTTTCTCTGAATTTTGGATCAGCCAAGCAGTTGAACACCTGCAGTCCTGGGGCACCTATAACCATAACTGATGGATCCAGCCCTCTTTATAAGACAGGGAACTTCTTCATTATCCGGAGACTACAGCAGATCTGTTCCTTGAATTTGTGATGAAGGGCACCCAATAGTGCCAAACACTGGGCATTCTCACGTGTCAGAGAAGGCAAATCTTCCTGATATTTTTATCTTTCACCTGAGTCCCTTCACATGTAACAGATTGTCATTAACATGTGTTGGAGTTTTTCTTTGGAATGAGTTCGTCTGTACTTTCCTGTCACTGAAAAGTAATGACTGGAGCTGCACATACAGAAACCCACCCATCTCTGCTCAGTCTGGAGCTGGAACTTCTTCAGCCACCCAAAACACCCCAGGGATGCATTTTACACAGACTTGTGCGCAGTTGAATTGCATTGGTACCGAACAACAGCCAGGGTTATAAAACTAAGCTTTAAATTCAGACTCAGGGATCCAGATTTCTGGTCAGGAAACAGGAACAGAAACATGTGGCACATCCAGACAAATCAGCACAGTCCAAATTGAATCCTCTTGGATATTATCATACCCCTTCTGTAAAGCAGAGACACTGGAAAGTTGCAGGGTTCTGAAATGTAAAATGGATTTTTGCGAAATCTAACATACAAAGAGCAGGTTTATTAATGGGTCCTAACTTTGCTATGTGTCCTTGGAGATGCTGTTTAAATAACCCCTTTGTACTATTGGAAACCCACAATAAAACATCACTGTTCTGTAAATGAGGTGAAAGTGAGAATTGCCCTAGTTTTATTTTACGTTCTCTTAAGTGATGGAAAATAAGAGTTTTAGAATTGTGCTCAAATATTCTCAGTAGCATTATCTATCCTCTAGCAGACAGAGATATATAGGAAGAAGTTTATTTATCAGTTGTTCTTACTGGAAGCCTTCTCCCAACACCTGATGTTAACAATAATTAACATCATGATGGCTTGGGTTGTGCTTCAACTTAAAAAAAGAATAGGACATGCCTATGGTAGATGTGATTATTTTAACATGTGTTGATATAGTTGTGGTTTCTTGTAAGTCAATCACAGTTCCCTGAAATGTAGAAAATTTTAGAATGCTCTTTTTAAAAATCAAGTCTTTTGTTCTGGATGGCCAGTTTAGAAAATTTATCCATTCATGTGGTCTAAAAATGGTAATGGGGTGTCTGTGAATACAGCAGAACAAGAAGAGACTGAGTTCATGTCCATTGTACAGAGAAATAGTTACCAACTGGTTTATGTCCTGAATTTGTGAAAATCCTGAGCAAATTGCAACATGAACAGGAATATAAGAGGTTCATAGTAAACGGGCTAAGAAGAGTTTGTGTAAGGCTGAATGCAGCTGTGGGAGAATAGCTTGGCTCCGTTCTCTCCACAAGATAAATATTGTTGATTGTGAGACACCATCATTATTTGTGAACCGAATTTCACAGCAACCATGTGATTTCTGCCTGACATAGGTCTCGGCCAGTGGGAACGACTTTTCTGTTCCTTGCTGAGAGAGCTGATAATGTCTTCAGTGGCAGAGGGCTTGTTTTCTGGTCCTTGAGATGTGAACTTCTATTAACTCAGTAGCATTAGGCTTTGTGGCAGCAATAAAATTTTTGTATATTTTCACAGCGATACTTTGGCACGTTAGTAGTTATAAAGTTACATCAATATCAGTGCTATGTCACTCCAGTAGACTACATATCATATAAAAGAAATTAATTTCATCAGAATACACATATCTAGTGTCCCTCAACCTGTGAGCTTGGCAAGAGAAGGAGCCAAAACTTGTAACCTCCATGTCAAATGTTTGAGAAAAGCCTTTCTCTCTAGAAGAAATTTAGTTTCATTCCTGCACATCTTTGTGTTTATGTTAAGCCTAAGGGTAGATATTACTATTGGTAATTAGAAGTGAGGTAATAATGAAAAGACATAAAAGGCAGAACATCATGCAAGTGGAGCATTGTGGGCATCATGAGCAGAAATCTCGTTCTGTCTGGTGGGGGCTTGATGGAACGGGGAGAGCTCTGCTTCAAAGAGAAGCAAGCAAGGATGTAAAGCTCTCCAACTAAGAGTCTGCATCTTTCATTTTCCCAGCATTCCTCAAATTCTTCTCCCCACCCCCCTCTTCCCCCTAAACCAAATCCCTTCGGCTTTGGTGACTTCAGTCTTCATGGAGTTGTAGCAAATGGAAGTGGAAGGGATCTAGAGAGGTCATTAACCCATCTCCCTGCCCCAAGGCAGGGCTGCAGCCATAGACTAATAAGCTTCTTTTTCTTTTTTGGTCAAAGATCCAAATAGATGAATTGTAAAGATTTTTGGGAAGTTTGGGCTCAGTTGTTAAAGCTTCACGTAACTGTTTTCAGAGTCACGAGGTTGACTTCTGTGAAATGACTTTAATATGAATCAAATTAAGAACAAATTGTCACCTCATTTTTAATGAGATTCAGTGATTTTGCATCACTCCTGTTATTATGTATTTTTTTGCTACAGTATTGCACTTGCAATAGGTATGAAAATATAACAGTGATTTTAAAGTGATATGCAGAATAACTTGGGGTTTAGATTTTTGCCAATAGACATATATCTGCTTATCACATTGTTGCTAAAAAATTTTATATTCTTCATTGCTTAAAGCATTGAAGAATATAAAATTCTGCAATATTTTGCAGAATATGTGATCCTAGTAGCCCTCAATCGATTTTATGAAATTGTGCTGTATCTTGAGTGCCTTCCTCCTCAGTTATCTCCCTCTAAAAACAGTTTGTACAGAGACACATTTCCTCAAATCTGACAAGTAATTTCTGAGCTGTTTGTTTTTTCTCCTGTGTAAGTGTAATAGTGGATTTCACTAGTTGCCCCCACAGTGCAGTGGCAGTAGGTTCCTGAGAAGAATGTGAGGCTGATGTGTGTAGCTGTGGAATAATCAGTTTTTTAACTTTATCTCTGGTAGCTAACTCCCAGTTTAACCTGCCACTGGTTACTTAAGTGCAGTCATAGATTTTTACTTTATTTTCTATTCCTTTCACAGTCAGTTTAAGCATGTGTACTGTTTCTGTGCATGTTGCAAATGAAGTATAAACACCAGGAGAGGTTTTTAGGAAAACTGCTGGTCAGTGCTCTTAATACTGAAGAGAAAAAAGGCTTGACATTGGAAAATCTGAGGGGTTTATAATAAACCCCCAAAACAATCCCCTTGATACAGTGAGATACACTGGCAAAAGCACTTGCTGGTATTTTTGTGTAGTAGGATTTTAAAAAATAAGTTGACCCAAACCAAACCAAACCAAACCAAACCACTGGAGGTTCCTGAAACAGCCACACTGAGGATCTTTCCACCCCAGTCCCACAGGGCAGAGCAGAGTCAGGAAACCATCAGTGTGTGTTTGGTCCTCTGTGCTGGGCCTGGGCTCACTGATTGCTCTGAGTCCCTTCTGAGCTGTCCTTTTACATAATCTCATCTTCCACTTCTGCCTGCTTTTTCCCCCCGTTGAGAACAAATAAAGTAATTAGAAGTTTTCTCCAGGCAGGGGGAGGAGCAGGCACAAAGTATGTAATAAGTTTTGCCCAAACTGTTTTCCTTTCGTAATGCATGCCCTAAAGCTGTGTGCTTAGCTGGGTTTGGTGTAATTGTTCCTACCCTGCAAAGCCTTCTGGACTGCCCAGGACAGAGCTCCACAACTCACATCGTGCCCCTTCCCCAGCTCTGTTCCATAACATCCTTCTTCCAGAGCCAGCTATTTCTTCAGCCGGTGAATGAAAATTAGAGTCTGGCTCTGAAGATCCCGAGTGTAAACCTTCCTGACAGCCTCCGTGGGTGAAAATACTGTGGGATCATGGAATTAAACACACTGCAATAATGCAGACACACAATTAATTTGCACAAAGGAAGTTTACCCCAGCATTCCCTAGTTTTTCACTGACAAACTTTACCTTTCTTTGATACATTCTTTAAGAAGTTATCCCAGGGAGGCTGATTATAGAATCCTATTTTCACTTGCATATTTACTTTTGCCACATTATGACCATTCTGCCTTAAAACACTGTTGCCCTGCCAACTTGCTCTTGGCTACGAAAAGTTTTGTGTTTCTGGAATATTTTAGTGAAAATGTTAAATTATTTAAAGTCATTTTATGTCTAGCATTTAGACCAGGGATGGGTTTTTGCTGTCCTGTCAAAACGCACCTGTCTGGCACACTCAGTGCATTCAGCCGGACCCTTCTGCAGGCATTTCCCTGCTTTTGGGAGCAGGTGAGCCACTGCCTGTGCCCTCATCTGGGCTGGGATACTGGGCAGAGGAGAGGGGCAGGAAGCAGGAATGGGAAGCAGTGCCAGCAGGGGAAAGAAGGACAGATCAAGAATGGGTGAGAAGAGGAAAACAGAATAAGGGATGAGGAAGACAAGGAGTTGAGGCGAGGAAGGGTGGCCTGGTGCTGAATTTGAACCTGGGCTTTAGGAACAGGAGCAGGGGGTGGAAACAGAGGCAAGAGAAATACAGGACTGTCAGGGGCAAGAATGAAGAGCTTGGAGGCAGAAAGCTGAGACTGGGGACTGCAGATAACTAGAGAAGAGACATTTTTGTCATGAAAACCGGTTGTGGGATGGAAGGCCTGGACAAGGATTGGGATTGCCAATGTGAGCAAAATCACCCTGATTCTTAAACTGATGAGAGAGCTTGAAAGGGATCGAGGGCAGAGCCCTGGAAATAGCAGAGAAGTCTGTCCACCAGAAAACATTTTGTGCTGAACTGGGACTTTAAATGTGATTGTTTCTCTGTGGTCAGCAAATATCTGTGACCATGTCTGGTTTGTGGTGCTGGTGTTGCAGAAGGATCACAACCTGTTCATACCATCACCTACTGCCTTAGTTCAAGTGACCACCGTGTCCCTGTTGGTGCCAAAAATAAAGACCAATTGCCTAAGCCGTAGATGTCTGTATAATGCCATGCAATGGATTTCCCGTTTGTTTGTGGCTTAACATTTCAAATATTTTTAAATGGCGTTAAAATGTTTATTAGGATTCGTATTTTCAGCCCTGTATACGGGCACACAGAAAACTTTTCCACGCAGAAAGTTTCTCCACACAGAAAACGCAAGGAATGATATTTTGGAATAACTGTGCAGGCTCTGCTCACAGGGAGCATATGTGTGTCCAGTAATTCAGATTTTAATGGCAGGATAATACTCAAGTTGTTTTCAAAGGACTCTGGTGTGGTTTGTTGTTCAGAAAACGTCTGATCTAAGGATGAATGTGGTGTATGCAGTGAAATGTGCTTCCTGGAGGAGCAGTGGTTTGTTATAATGTTTGAAAGTCGGGATTGTAGAGGAAAGAATTGTAGAGGGCACAGGGATTGCAGAAGGAACGGTCTCATCATTAAGACATGGAAGGATATCATGGAAGGTGTGGTGTGTCTCTGCCAATACCGCTGAACTTCTGTGTGATTTTTGTTTCCATACTCTCATTTTGTGTCTCTTGCTTTCTGAGTGCCTGACGTGGGGTTCTTGAAGAAATACTAAGCACTCAGCTGCAAATGAAGTTGGCATTTGAACACGTGAAACTCAGTAAAATGCTAAACATTCTGGAAAAGCAAGTGCTAAATGCCTCAGATTCTGTTCCTGAAATTAGTAGATACCTCTTGCTATGTGTTTTGTGTGCCTCAATTCCCTGTCTCTGAAATGGAGGTAACTTTGCTGCCTTCTCTCACAAGAGTATTAGGAAAATAACACAGTTGGTAGTTGTGAAGCATTCAAGTGCTATATCCTGACATGTGCTATTGAAAAGCCATTCTGTCTCCAGAACAAGGTTTGAATAGCGTACAATAAATATGTCAGAAAAGTTCAGAGTAAATAGTGACAAGAAAATAAAATACTGACTAGCCAGTCACTAAATGAATGGCCAGTCACTAAATGAGCAGTGTGCATCCTCTTCACTGGAGAGGATGGGGAGAGTATATGCCTCTATAATGAAATTCTGTATCATAACAAATGCATCTGTAAAAGCCTAATTCACTTCCAGCATCCAATCTGAGGATCTCTAATTTTTTACTTTTCCTATCTAAATCTTCACAAATTTATAGGCATTCTACTATTTCCTGTTTAGAACATGTATTAGTGAATGAGCACAGCGTTGACCATATGACTGTGTAAATATGAAAGATTTTTTTTTCCTTTCTGACCAAGCTTTTAAGTCCAGGCCAGTGTGGCAGGGTTTGCAGTTGTTCCCTGTCCGTGGTATTCAGTCACTTCCTGCGTCAGATGAGTTTGGTTCTGTTTGCTCCTCATCACCCTGCTCAGGATCCGTTTGGTGAAGGGTCAGTAGTTGCAGGAGGAAGGGAAGGCAGTGGTACTGCACAGTCCCTGGAGGGCAGAGCTGCCACCAGGGAGTGGGAGAAGGTTGGATGAGCTGGCTTGTCTCTCCGCCTCCCACATCCTGCTCACGCTGCGCCCAGCAGAGTACTGAGCACTTTTTTAGAAAGAAAACGTGATTGAAAGATGTGCCCAGTGCTCCCCTGTGCTTCCCAGCTTCTCGTGCTCCTCTGCTTTTCATGGTTCCAGCCCCTCCCAGGCAATCCAAGTGGAGCACTGGCTCTTCCCAGCAGATGTTTTGCTCAGCAGCCAGAGGAGATGGGCTCGTGCCCTGTTTGCACCGTGCTGAGGCACAAACGAGGCATCACGGGCTGCAGGCCACAGCCACAGCCAGGCTTAACCTTCTCTGGAGCAGGGGAGAGCTGGGAGTGAAGGATTCTCTGCCACAGCTCTGGTTTAGCGCAGGGAAATGTCAGAGCTGCGGAGCTGCTGTACGGTATTTACAGGGAGAGAGGGCTGGTATTTGAGCTGTGCTCCACAGGCAAAGTGCTGCCAATAAATACAATAAATACACACCCCTCTCCTGTTCCAGCACTGGGGATGGCCTCTCACCCTGGACACA
Source organism: Pomatostomus ruficeps (assembly GCA_013400735.1). Taxonomy (NCBI): domain Eukaryota; kingdom Metazoa; phylum Chordata; class Aves; order Passeriformes; family Timaliidae; genus Pomatostomus; species Pomatostomus ruficeps. The sequence goes on along the minus strand of VYZT01029568.1, from coordinate 17,545 downwards.
GGCTTTCCCACTCCTCATGCACTGCTTTGTGCATTTCCTTCCCTTGGAGAAAATAACAATGCAGTTCTCCTCCCCGTACTGCCCACAGCCAGGAGAGGCCAGCAGTAGGAAGCCCTTGGGAGCATCCTCAGGTTATACCCAACTGCACAGTCTCAGAACCAGCAAGGAATTCAACAGTCAGATCACTGTGAATTAAAGATTTCTTATGCTTTTTAATTTTATTCTTAGGGTACAGAAGTTCCAAAAGTATTGCCTAAAAGGAAGCTGTGTTCGTGTGCTATGGTAAAAGCAAAAATGCAGCAAAAGCTGAGGATAAGGATAGTCCACACAGCCTCCTAATACAGTTTTGCAGCCACTGCTGTTCTCCTGTTCCCTTCAGAAACGTGTGCATTTTAAAAGAACCACCCAGTTTAGCCTTTGCCTACTAAATCTTTCAGGAAATACCCTCCTTCCATGATACCAGTTTCATAAATTATTGCACGGTGCAGAAGAGGCTCAACTGCCTCGTCTGACCAGCTTTCAGTGCCTCGCTGTGTCCAAAAGCAAGCCAGTAATTAAGCAAGTAAAGCCTCGGTTTTGCATTAATTTTCACCTTACTTTACAAAAGCTAAATGGTAATGTCATGTCTTTTACAGATCTCCAGTGTAAAAGACCCTCGGAGGGAGGGTGGAAATATTTTTGTCAGGGTTGAAGGATAAGGTTTGTTGTGCAAGGGCCACGTGCCTGTGGGCAGCCGTGGAAGCTGTGTCTCTGTTTCCCCGTCTGTGAACTGGATTTAATGTTCCTGCAACTCACTGGGGAGGGCCAGCTTTGATTAACATATATGATTGCCTTACACAAATGCGACTCCTGTCACTGCTTGGTTTTATGAGCCACTACCAGTCGAATATGAAGAGGAAACACCTAGCAGAATAATGTGCAACCTCTCTCCATCTTTTGACCATCACATAATTTATTTTCAGACCCTGTCACAACGTGTGCTTTTTGGAAATAAGACTACATTTACACTGTGGTGCTGTAGAAATCAAATTATTTGATGTAGGGGTTGACGTGCAGGCAAAACACTTGTTTTTAAAGGAAAATCGCCCGTAGATAAAATTAAATACCTTGGGCAAATTTGTGTTTTGTTTAGAAAATTTTTGTGAGGAAAAAATCCATTCCAATTTACAGAATCCAATATATTGGAAGCACACAAAACTGTTGCCAGGTCAGCCTGGAAGAGTGTCTGGGAAGTGCTTTATTTGTGTGAGTAAACACTGATCGGCCAGGGAAAACGCCGCATTTTGAAATAACGCTGCGCAAAATGAATTCTGCTGTATTTATTTCTTTTTTTTTTTTTTTTCTCTCCATGTTTTTCTCTTCCTTCCCTCTCTCTCCCCGTCTCCCTCTCCCTGCTGCAAACCTCCTGCCACAGCGGCTGCATTTGCCTCCAGACTTGTCAGACACAGTGAGCCGCGCGAGCAAACAGGAGCTGGCAGGATCCGCCAAACTGCTGAGCTCAGGATGCGGCGCCATGGCCATCGGCAAGAAGCACCTGGACTTCTAGTGATTTCTGCTTAGCAGCTCCACTCAGAGCCCTCTGACACTCTCGTTAGGAGTGTTAATGACTTATATAAATATTTTTCTTAATGGTTTGACCCGGCAGTCTTTAAAAAATACACGTTGTCATATGATGCCTTCCTTTTCTTTCTTTTTTTTTTTTTTTATTTTGGTCTTGTTTGGATTTTGCTTTTCTGTTACATTGGGTCCTGCCATTGTTCTGCTCCAGTGGAAACAGGGAGTATTTTGTTCCTTTCCTTAAAATACAAAAATTGTGATTACCCTTTCGTTTCTATAAATTTTTTTTACATTAAAAATAAAGGGATATTTTTCCCAAAAGAATTTTTATATACTTACATATAATGTTTTATATGAATAATGGTTGGATGGTTTATTGAAATAAAGGAATGGAACTAAGCAGTTCGTTGTCACATGTTATTCAAAAAGCAAACTACATATTTTAAAAACATTCATTTCTGTAACTGAAATACCATTCTTAAATTTCAGGAAATCTCTACATCCATTTATTAAATATGTAATAATAAATTTAGGATATGTGTAAGATAGTTTTCATTCTAATATGCCAGTAATTGAGAATGGGAGGGTTTAAATCAGAATATATTATAGATAATTACTTTGCCTTATGGCTTACTACATGCATTAAAATGCACTTGAATGGAATTTCCTGACCAGAGAGGAAAGAATTGATTTCCTTATGTAGTTCAAAACAGTAATCCTAAACAATTGAAGTCAGCACTATGAAATTATGTCAACAGACATAATTCAAGATTGAAATTCAAACCGACAGCCACATTAATGCTGGGAAACCAGAGGAGTGCGTTTGAGCTCGGGGAAGGATATCACAGCGAGCTGGTCTGAAGCAGGGCAGAATATACCAGTAATTCAGGCTTTTGTAGCCTCAGATATGCAATTTGTGAACTTCTGGCTGGTTTGTGTGCAGCCCCGTGTCTCTCCCTTCAAACAAAGGCACAGCAAAGCAAAGCTGACCTGGGAATTAAAGTGGTTTGCATTCTTTCTTCTGAGGCTGACTTCCATTTTGAAAGGTAATACCTTCTTCTCTGCAGAACTTCCAAGCCACCCAGCTGTAAGATTGCATTACAGTTTCAAAATTTAGTCTTTATAATAGAGTATTACATGGCTGGAGTGAAATTGAGTCTTCAAAGAACGTGTTAATAGGATGCAAGAATGGTAACATATTTTGATGGGTTTGGAACCAAGACTTGGGGAAGTGGTTTGCTTTTTTTTTTTACTGCAATCCAGGTTCTACTTTATTTTTTTCTTCTTGACAACGCTGTGTAAAACAAAGACATAGCTTTTAAAACTGTCTAACTAATATGATGAATGTCAATCACTTAAAAAACTCCACTGTAGCATAAACACATACTGTATACAGCTTTTATTCTGAATTAGAATAATTGAATCAATGACAGTGATTTGCCAGGATGTCAAATCTATCCATCATATCCTGTCACTACCAGTTTATTTTTTGTGATCAAAATCAAAAAGACTACTATTTTGTCATCAGCTATTTCATTAGTAGTAACAATCAGGTTTTCTCTTCTATATTTTCTAGATATGCCTGTTATATTTTTTATTTCTAAAGACACAAATCCTTTTTAAATCTTTTCAAAATAAAGTTTCAGAACTGAACTGTCAGTTTAGTGAAGAAAAAAAGACATCTACTTTCCCGTGCCAACATATTTAAAATATTATCATTGATGTCTCAAACATTTTTTTCTCTTTTTGTATTATGAGTAACGCTGAATGGAAGTTCTCATTAGATACATAATTGTGCCTTTTGAAAGCATGAAATAATTTAAATACTTAGGATAAAGTGATTTCTAACAAAGGTGCAGTTTTACATAGTACGTCTTTTTAATGTAAATAACACAAAACACGGTATTTCTTTGTGTGGAATATAGAGTCACAAGGCATATAAATTGCTGCCAACATATTTAAATAGGTCGCTGACTTAACATACAGGGGAGAAAATCCCGTGGAAGCCCCAGTCCCATTTCTAGTTAAGGTACTACCTGAAAATGGGTGGTGAGCAGCGTGTGATCCCACGTGGGTCTCCGGAAACGTGTGCCCTGCGCATCTGTACGGCTGCAGTTCCCAAAACTTCAGCTGGGTAATGCTAAAGCTGACAAATATTTTAAGTAACAGAAGGAACTCCTCCTGCAAATCTACGTTAGTTTGGGGTTTTTTCTGAGCCACCAAACGTGCTTTGTAAAAGAGGAGTTGGAGAATGCAGACGTATGGAGGTGTTTACCAAAGGCACAGACATGGAGCAAAATTTCTCTGCTTTTCTTCCCAAAATCTGCTTCCAGCACACGACAGTGACTTGGCTAATCCAGCAAGCTGATGGGTGAGACAGAGCTATCAGTGCTGCCTGATAGCAGGTGGAGAGAGAGTAGATAAAGTGTGGATAGAATGTGGATAAAATACAGATTTCAGTCTTTGCACCAACAGCAGGTTTTTTGCCCTGGGAAGCCGGGGAAATGATTACCTGGTGATTTTCTGTGCCTCTTCCCCTGTCGAGCTCCTGTGTACAGAACATCCTTCTTCAGCTCTGCCCTGAAGACAAACATTGAACTGAGGGGAGCAGCTCAGGTAATCGAAGAACGGGCACAGCCTCTCCCGACAGGCTGGGCAACGTGCTCCCAGCTCCCCCGGGCATCTCCAGAGGCCCCTCGCTGCCTCAGATGCCAGGTCTGTGCCATCCTCACTGAGCCCAGAGGGCTCCTTTCCGCAGACACTGCAGCATGAGGGCTTTCTGTTTATTGCCATTTTTTAAGCAGAACTTCCTACTTTTTTTAGCAGGCTACAAACTGAAACCACCAGACTCAGCAGGGAAACAATGGATTCATCCCAGTGGAGACGTTCCCAATTCAGCACAAGAACCTGATCTTCACAGAATTGTGACACACAGGCAAGAAAGCAGTAATGAAATTTCAAACGTCGTGCCTTTAATATGTCAAATAAGAATTCTTTCTATAATTTCTCTTGTGTTGACGTTTTCAAAATATAAGTATTTGGAACATGAGAAGAATATTATCACAGAGAAGCCTTTTTCTCTGTTTGTAAAGACATTTCAAAAGCAATTTCCAGGGTGCAGCTGAATTCAATTTTCTCTAACAGTAGCTACAAGCATCTGGAAATGGGCATTCAGCTGCTCCAGATTTCATATCTGTGGTAGGACACAATTGGCTTAATATTTAAATTTAATATTAAGTGGTGATGCTGTTCGAAAAACTCAAAAGCCTAACTTACAAAAATCTTTTACCATGCCAGTATTGGAAGGTGAGCGGATAATCAAGATTTTTCTGAAACCACAAGGTTGGAACATATGCCATTAAAAATGTGGGTGTACTACAAGTTCTAAATTCAAACACACACACTCACATGCATTAAACAAGTATTTCTCCAGGACCATATATTAGAAATTTAGTTAAAGTGCTCTTCTTCTTCTGCCTGTGCTGGGTGGAGAAACAGCATAACTGCAAAGCACAACAGAGATAGGAAAGAAAAAGCTTTTATGCCTTTAAGAGAGGGTGGAAACAAGTCCACCCCATGCCATCTCCTGGGATTTCTGTTTTCTCTTGTGAGCTACATGAGTACAAGGCCTGCCCACATTTCTTTTTTTAATCACACCGAGCACGTGGTGGTGCTTATTCAATAATAAATGTACCTGTGTAGAAAAAGACTGAAAGTGAATCCGCTTCATCTTAGGGAAAAAAGGCATCTCAAATAGTGGTAGGGGGAGGGGGAAGGAAACAAAAATTCCACCACTCTTTTTTTTCAGATTCTAGTTAATATATGTAAATGTTAGGCTCTATTTTTTTTTTTAATTTTTTTTTCTTTTTTTCCCCCAAAAATTAAGAAAAAACACCCCTGTGTTTCAGCATCTGAGTAGATAGCTCTTTCAGGACTGTTGGGCATCCTGGAACATCGGCTGAAAACTTGGTTGCTTATTTAAACTCTGCCTTTAAACAATTTTGGAAGTGATCAGGCACATCAAACTAATTTACAGTCCTCCTGTTCGTATCAAAACAAAGGCATCTTTTATGTTCTCAACGTTTTATTGCATGAGGCTTTTCTGGACTTGCAGAACTTAATCTGAAAAAATCTTCCAGGGAAGTCAGTGATAGTTTAGGCCAGGAGCAACCTGATATGGTAAGGTGCAGCGGATCTTTTACAATTTAGCAGATCTAGAGAATTTTTAACTGCATATTCTTCTATATATATATATTTTAAAAATTATTTGAATGTCTTCTGACATTGAAAATAAATGTAAAATCCAAAATATAGCAAGGAATTTAAAAAAAAAAAAAAAAAGTCTTTATGCTGGCAGAGTTTGAGTCTGAATGTTCAAGCCCTCAGAGGTATTCTCTTAAAAGTCTGGAAATGAGTGGATTTTGGTGCAGTCTCAGATACTTCTTTTGAAGTCAGGCTGAGGCAGATGCACTAAAGCAAGCTCTTGCTGGAATTTCATGGGGCTGAACTTAGAGAAGAACACAAAGGATGGATGGGTTGGATTTGGATATGAAATCAAGCAGTTTTCAGCGCCTGTATTTTGAGAAAGCTTGGTGTGTGGAGAAAGAGCTGTAAACCTGTTTAAAATATCTTGTCTGAGTGAAACTTTTCAGCAGTTGTTAGAATGCATTTATTTAATGCAAAGTATGCCAGAGCTTCTACTCACAGGCCTGGGCTGTTTGTGCAGGGCATCATTCTTGGCCTGGATCTTGCATGACTACAAAACAAATTTGTTTTCCTGACCTGTTTAAAGCAGTAGGACCAGGATTGTTCTAGAAGGACTTGACACCAGTTCTAGTTCCTCTGCCTCCAGCTCGCAGCCACAGCTGGAAACTGCAGCTGCAGCTCTTCATTCCTGACGTGGGAAGTTTCTGTGCATCCATTTCCTTTCGGGGAAATCTTCTCTTCTGGAGCCTGAACAGGCCCAGCTCCCTCAGTCCATCTTCATAAGAGATGCTCCATCCCTTCAGCATCTTTGTCACCCTCCCCTGGAGCTGCTCCAGGAGCTTCTCGTCCCTCTTGTCCCGAGGAGCCCAGAGCTGGACACAGCACTAAAGAATGAAACAGCTCAGCCAAGGCCAGGTAGGCAGTGACAGAGAGAGGAAAGCTGTGGGAAGAATTCTCCAGCATGATGAAGTTTCCATTTACGGTGCTTCCCAGCCTATGTCCAGGATAGTTCAGCAATTCTGGAAAACTACTTGAGTGAGGAGGATTTTGACAGCAGCAGGAGGATTTTGACAGCGCCCTCGTGGAGACAGTGGAGTAGTAGAGTCCATCTGTGTGGGAGTCTTCCCAGGAGCCACCTCAGAACCGAGGGGTTCATCCCACCTCTCCAAGGTCGTGGTTGGGGAGCTTCAAACATCATCATCGAGGCACCGGCTTCAGACAAGCAAACGGAACTCGTCCCAGCAAAACAGAGGGAAAGAGGACGGAAGCCCAGGCAGAGTGCAGGGAGCCACAATTGCTTCAGGGGGGTTACTTTGCAGTCCTTGCCTGTGTAAGTCTCAATGAAGTTTTAAACATATCCTAGCCCAAACAGGTGTAAACCAACAGCAGTTCACGCAGAGCAATTGAATCATAACGCAGAAAATCATCAGAACCAACAAAACCTTAGTTTCAATAAGAATCTAAGGGTTTGAATATGTACTTTGCAAAGCAACAGTGTTGACTTAAATTGAGATAATATCAAAGTGGACAACTTGCTTCCTTAAAAGCAAAAAAAAAAGAAAAATTTATAAAATTTAAATGATGGGATTTTTACTTAATCCAGTCTGACAGGGGGAGTTTTAAAAATAAATAAACCCTCCCCTGCAGTATTTGAAACAAAAAACTACAGAAGACAGACTGAGTATGAATCCAACATTGCCATGTAAAATCTAAAGGGTAAAACAAACAGAGAGAAATATAGATTTTCTTCACTCATTATAAATTAACGTATTTATCGTTATAAGATGGACATGTTTATCTGCTGTGTGCAGTTCCATGTAAATCAGAGCCCTTCTGTTGCCCTGTAGGTAATTTCTATGGAATAACTGTTCATAAACTCCTCAAAATCCATTGGTGTGGGCCTGACCTGAAGTAGGTTATCTGTGAATCTACAAACTTCTCCGGTGCAGCTGGAAAAGCTTGTATGTCCCAGGAGAGGAAGAGCTGCAATTTGCAACCCTCACCAATTTTAGCTGCCGGAGTGTACGTGAGGACTGTCAGGTGCCTGGGGGCAACTGCAGCCTCTGCTAGAGGATTCCATGCAGCTCACAGCTCCTCTCAGGCACCTGAAGGTAACAGGGATCCTCACAAAACTTCTGCTCACCATCTGACCCACCTGCAATTCCACGTAGGAGGTGGGGTTCCAGCACCAGAGACCTCTACCAACCCAGCAAAATCAGTGTCGTGGTCCTTTGTGAGGGCACAGCAGCCCCAGCACACAGCCCACCAGCATCAGACACACATTCTCAAAATCGTGATCCTCTCACCAGGGGTTTAACCAGGAAGGGGAAAGGGAATGGTACAGAAGGCCCTGAAATTCTCAGTGTGCTGAAACACAGTCATCAGGGGTTCGTAGCAAAACTTGAAGGACAGCAGGTTTCTCGGAGACTTTTCTCCAAAGGAACAACGGGGGTGGGTTCTGGCAGCTGGAGGTTTCACGGAAATCTACAACACATCAGCAGTACCTATCAGCAGACTGATCAAATGGTTTCATTGCCCTGAGATTTCATTTCTGCAGACCATATTAGCAGACTGATCAAATGGTTTCATTGCCCTGAGGCTTCATTTCTGCAGACCCTATGAAAACACCTTCATCCTCCACAGGATCGCTTTTGCAAACCATCTTAGGACAGTGAACTACCCGGGGTAAGCTGCTCTAAGCGTCTGCTGATACTCTGGGGTTTTCTTTCTTCACAGCTAAGAGAATGTTGGGGGAGGAATTAATTTAAGATATGTTCTAAAGCAAGAACCTGCCAACCTGGCTCCTATCCAAACTCTACTATCTTTACTACTATGAATCTCGTGCAGGCTCCTCCAGCCTCTATTTTCTCAAAGAAATACTGAACAGTAACGTATGTGAGAGACTTCCCTAGCACCATTCTCCAGCGTTAACCCAAAAGGAGCTTTATCTCATGCCTTGTTTCCCACCCAAAGAGGAGGAGCACATCTCCTGGCTCCACCACTCAGGGCAGTGCAGGGTTCAGGGGTTCCTGCTCCCTTCAGCCAGAGAAACGCTGCCTCGTCTGCACGGCAAGACACGGAGATGCTCCCTCCCTGAAGGAGCCCAAGCAGCCGTCACAGGCTTCCCTCTCCCACCCGGGATTCACACGCCTGTTTCTAATTGGGGACGGGGCTGCTTCGGGTGCCTGCAGGTGCCAATCACACTTCTGATGAGAAGCAGGGCTGCAGGAGCTCATTAAGCAAGCAGGTGTCTTGTCAAAGAAGAGTTATTTTAAAAGAAGATCCTGCACCATTCCCAGGGCAGAGGGGCCTTATCAGCTGCACGTGGCACAATGCTCAACTGCTGAAGCTGGGGACAAGAGCAAAGGAAAATGAACTGGAACAAAAATTTAAAAGAACCATACATTTTCCAGCTTTGTGGTGCTGTTCTTACCATGGAAAAGTAGAACAAATTTAAACCTTAGCATAATTCTGAACTGCCCGCATTACCCAGAGAAAGGGAGATAATATATTTTAGTCAGTAATACCAGAAAAATCAATTAAGAAAAAAAAAAAAAAAAAAAACCAGACACTTTTGGCCATGGAAAGTGAATGAAATAGGACTTCCAATGGCTGGAGAGCCTGGGGGAGGCAATGTGTTATCAGTCCCGGGTCGCTGTCTGCTACTGTAATCTTGCCCCCACAGATAAATCCCGCGTTGGGCTGCCTGAAATGAACCAGCCCATGGGGGCATTTTGCTCACTTCATAAACAAAAAGCCCAGCTAAAAAAGAAGAGGGGCAGCCTGGGCGGGAAGGCAGCTCTCCCTGCCTCCTGGAGCAGGGCACTCGCTGGCTCGTGCTTACCTTTTAAAAACAATTAAAGCCGGTGCGTGCTCGGTGCGAGGCGGCTCCAACACGTGTGTCACCCATGCGTGTCTGCTTCGCCATCAGCATGTATGGCTCATCATCTGTCTGCTCTGAACAATAACTGTTAGGTTAGCAGCCTTTTCACTTGTAAATGTAAATATTGTATCTAGAACACAATATTTGAAACACAAAATACAGTGTTATTAAGACAGCACTCACACATCAATTCTTGTGTGACTATAATTTGTGAAATGCCTTAGGAGGGGCTTATAAATAAAGTATAAGGTGTTATTATGAAATACATTTTAACCAAATGCACAGAAATGTCTCATTCCTATTGAAATCAATAGCAAAACTCCCACTAATTTCAGCGGTGAAAAGAGGAGACCCTTGGAAATTGCTGTGTTACGCTGAGCAAATACATCACAGCAGATTTCGATCTTCGCAACTAATACAGCTCTGGAAGAAAAAAGGGGGTGAAAATGGATATTAGGTGTTCAGAGCACGCTGAAGATTTTCGTTCGCCACCCCTGCTGCTGTTTGCGGTGCCTGGTGAGGCAGCACGTCCCCGCACAGCCACACACCGCCCCTTGCCCGCTCGCAGCGGTGCTCCGAGGCCGCTCCGGGAAGGGCACCGGGGCTGGGGCGTGGGACCCCGGCTCGCTCGGCCTCATCCCAGCCGGGGAGATGCCCCTGGGCTGGGCTGGGGGCGCGGAGTGCGGGACAAGGCTGCCCGCGACCCGCGGAGCCCCCAGCGCGCACGGCGGCGGCTCCGGAGGCGAGAGCAGCGCCGGGGGCACCGAGCGCCCCGGCTTCTTCCCGATGTGCAGCCAGCCAGGGACTGCTCCCCGCCGTCCTCCTTCCACAGGGCACGATGAGGAGCCAGCGAGGCAGAAATGCCTCCTCTCGGCCGCGGCCAGCCAGCCTGGCGCTGACATGGTCTCGGGCTTTGTCGCACGGCTGCGGAGGCGAGGGGCGGCGGCCCCCGGCACAGCCGGACGGGGAAAGGCTCCCGAGGGGCTGCCCACGGCACGATGGAGGCCACCGAGGCTGGAGCACGGAGCTGCGAGGCCAGGGCAAGCCGGGAAGGGCAGGGAAGGGCTGCGGGGAGCTGCCCCTGCCCGCGCATCGGCACCTGCAGAAACAGCATCCAGCGCACAGAAGTTGTCGGGGGAAGAAGGGATGGGAAGGTCTTTTCCATTCCTGGTTCAGCAGAAGTTGGCATTTCGATAACAAACTGCATTAGTGGGTATAAACACGATAATTAGCTGTAGAAGTGCTGGGTCTGTACCTGTAATTAATTGTTCCCGGAATCAAGTTAGCTATGTGAGAAGGGAGCTGCCTGTTGTGGTGTTTAATGCAATCTGTCCCTTTCTTATAAATACATAACGTGCAGGTCTGATAAAAATATATACTAAAAAAAAATTAAAAACTGCTGTTTCTCTGATATTTGTGAATGGATGGCTTCCAGGTAATTAAAACTACATGATGCTGGGATAACAAATATACTTAAAACTGAGCAGTATCAATTAAAAAGAAATCTAAGCTAATTTCTGCTCCTCATTTTAACAACTATCATCTCACGCTTTGAGCGAAGCTGCTGTTTTTCCCTGAAGGATTCGGAGTTTACGTGCCTTTAATCTCATCAGCAGCATTGCAACCACCTCAGCAGCACAGCCCTGCTACCCCCAGTCTCCAGTGAAGCGCTATCCGCAGTGACAAATATGCCAAAAGGAAAACATAACCAGCCTAGATGGTATCTCTGCTTTACAAAGGCTGCTTGTGATGCCTGTGCTTTGACTCAAAACTCCCTGCACACTGGCTTTTTAATCATGAGATCCCTTTTTTCAGCACAGCATCGAGAGTAACAACTGCAGCACAATGAGCCAGCTTCATAGATATGGGAATGTTTAGATTTCCCTGCCAGTGACTAAAGGCCTTTAGCTTTCACTAGCCAGTCCCAGCTCGCATTGTTGTTGCCTGTTGATTTGTCTTCTCTCATTATTCCTTGACATGCAGCTCTCCACCCACGCCCACACTAACAACCCTCACACAAAGCGCATTGAGGTATTAACCAGGTTACAAGTTCAATGGAAAATTACACTAAGATTGTGCTGTGTGGCAATATAAAGGGATGGCATTCACTCTCCCAAAGAGCCTGTTAAAAACACAGCTGGGTTGGGGTTTTTTTCCCTTTTAAGCATCCTAACAAAAACAATTTTTAGAAGTCGGGGCCGTGTATCTGCGTGGATGCGTGTCCGTCCGTACTTTAGGCACAATTAGGACAGACAGACAGACACAGGTGCCTCCGCTGCTGACTGGCACGGTGCAAACTCCCCACTGGAAATTCTGCCGGATTCTGGAGCTCGTTTAGAGCATCCCCAGAACCCCGAGCTAAATAAACAACCTCCTCCTGCTCTCCACTGCAATTAGATACCTGAACCTATCTTCTTTTTGTTAGCCCAAATTACGGGCTGGTGGAAGGGCTGAAAGTCTAGGAAAACGTAGCTTAAGAGCCCCTCCTTGCTGAAAACTGAAAATAAAATCACAATAAAGCTCCATGAGATTAACCTAACACAGTAACAAAATTTGCAACACCACACTATAAGGTTAAAAAGAAAATAGTATAATAAAGGAAATACAAAGGCTTTGGCATGGTTTTTACAATCAACAATGGTTAATCTTGATATGTAGTTGTGAACAACTTCAAAACACTTAAGTTTAAAACTCTTGCAAGCACTTTTAATTGATTAGGAATGAATTCTAGATGCACAAAGATGATTGGACTGTGAACAGTAGTACAACTATATCTAAGAACAATTAACTCTTGCCGACCAAAAAGAAACGTATGATGCATGAAAATGTGTATAAAACATCTATAGAATATTCTTGTCAAATATAAATGAAATTAACTTTATTATAGAAATCATTCTGGGAGATTTCTAGGGAAGACAAATACTTACATTTCGACATAAAACAAATTGGATTATATCGAAGACACAATCTACCTTTTATCTATCAAACTCTTTTCTTCATCGAAGCTCTCTCTTAACCCCTGTTTGCACATAGCTTCAGCCGTTAACAACCTTTGGAAATACCAACAGATATTTTTCTTACATAAATCTAGTGCGTATTGTTCCAGGTTTAATTATATGCAATGGAATGATACAAACTTGGAACGTCAATCCATAATCTATGAACAGATTGGTAGAAGTATTCGATATATCTTGATAAAACTCTTAAATTCGTGGCAAAGCTTGTTGATCATGGCTTCTTTTTTTTTTTCCTTTTCTTTTTTTTTTTAAACAACTTCATGACCAACACAGATCAAACATCCATCCAGTCTACATTGTTCTTTTTTTTTTTCATTATAACATACAAATGCCCATTTACAAATAATACACCAAAATGAATAAAAGTTTGGATACCAAAATGAAGATTTGTTCCAACTGATATAATGCCTTCAGTGTACAAAGGTCCATGTGAAAGTCTTTTCCATGTGTTACAGCATAGGGCACAGTTGCAGTACAGAAGTACTCTGAGAGCCATTCTTCCTTTATAAAATACTGCTGAACATCCAACTGTTGTCCATATAGTCATTTACGGAATTAACACATGTTTTACTGTAATCTTGGCCAGTATTGAGACATATCAGGTTCACTGCCAGGAACTTGAACTGGAACTGACACTCCAGGGGAAATGAGACCTGAAAATTGAGAGGGGAAAATGGATATTTTAGTTTTCCTATACATAGCACAATTTTTGCTTTACAGTTCTGCAGGTTTGAGCTCGCATTCCAGTAAACATTAAATCTCACCATCTACCAGCCTGTGGAATTGGGGGGTGAGGGGGAGGGGCGTGTATTTTAAAACCAATGCACATCTCACTGATTGTTGTTATAAATAAACTGTCATGCTTTGAGATAAATGCCAGGGCCTCGGCTCATTTGTATCGGTTGAGAATTCAGCCCAAAATACACTGAGCAGTTCTATTCTTCTGAAGAGCGTCTGGTTTGCTCCCGTTTATGCTGACATTTGCCCTTTTTTACCCTGATTTGCCTTTTTTATGCATGGGCTAATATTTCTACAGGTTCCCTGCCTCTTTGATAACTTCAAATCCTGAGCAATAAATAACGTCTGACACAGACACGGTGAAAATGTGCCCAGTCCTGCAAACAGTTTCACATGCACTTAACCTCACGAGTGTGGGTATCTCTGCTGAAATTCAGTGCTGAAATAAATGCTGATTTAGAATTTAATTATACAGGCAAGATTTTGAGGGATGGGGGGCTCACTAAAGAGCTTGCCTCTGTCCTGCTATTTCAACACCACCTCTGTTAATCAGCTCTCTTTGCATCTAGCCCTCCAGAAGCAGCTTAAAGACCAGAATTTTTGCTCTAGTTTGGCAAGGTTATATGTTTTCATCTTCTGTCTGGTATGGCAGCTACTAATCCCAACAGAGAGGTGTCCCCCAGTGACGGGGAGAGACCCCTTGCAGTGAGTACGGGGGAGAAGCCCGATGGCCGGAGCAAGGGAGCCCTGCTGGCAGGAGGGATGGGGGAGCAGGGGGTCACTCACCTGTGGAAGTGGTGCCAGAGGTGCCCATGGGCTGGCTGTTCATGTGTGTCTGCATGTGAGGAGGGGTGTACGTGTCATAGCTCCGGCCGTTCACCGAGGGACTGGTGGGCAGCATGCAAGAGTAGGAGGAGGTCTGGCTGGGGACCGGGGGCTGCGGGAGCAAAGGACAAAGGGTTAAGTGTCAGTGGGGCTGAGGACAGCACCACACCCTTCAGCACTGATGTACCAGCCCTCAGAAGCAGTGGGCAGCAGCAAAAATGGGCTTGGAGTTTCAAATTCAGAGCCCTCTACATAAAGACCTATATAGGAGCCCAGCCAAGCAGCCTCTTCACGGAGGCTTTTGGTCTAAAAACCAACATGGACGGTCACTGGAGCTTTTTCAGACCCCTACACCCGGATGCTGATGGAGGTGTTACATCCCTGAGCCTGAGTGCTGCCCCCGTTTACACAAAAGGAAGATGTCTGATGCCATTTGCAGCCACAGGCAGGGCCAGCACCTCACCTCACACTTGGTGGTGTAACTAAAATTACTGCACTGGGACACACAGGCTGCTCCTGCATCTGCAAGCCTGGAACACACACACACACAGGCCCTGTGTGGGTCTAGGGTGACCAGGGCTCTGAAAGGGATCCCCAAACCCTTACATACATGTGCATTGATCCCCATCAGAGCCACAGTCACCCCAAACCTGTGCCAACAACATCCCAAAATAGACATCTCCATTTACCTCAACTCCAACCCCCAAACCCCGATCTGCCAGGGGGGACAGCAGCTGGGGGCAGGGGCTGAGGGATGGCACAGTGCCAGGAGGGACCAAGCAGGAACTTCTCCTGCCTCAGGCTGCTGGGTGACTGGGGAGCAGCGCAGCCGTGACCCAGGGAGGCAGCGAGGGAGCAGGAAGCAGGATGAGTAATTCCCGCTCGGAGCACACGAGACCCGACACGTCTGCACACATTTCCTGCCTGCACATCCCTGGCACACGCCATCCCCAGCAATACTGACACAGCCCCTCTTGCTGAGCACACACACGCTGTGCTTTGGGAGGACCAGCAACGCTCCGGGCATCCACAGGGAGATGCCAATGGCTCAGCCCCCCAGTCTCGCCCTCCGACACCACACGGCTGCCCTGCCACGGTGACCACGCAGGCAGCGTTTCCCAGAGCGGCTCACTCGTGCCCCGTCCCTGCCCAGGTGCCCAGCGGTGAATCGGGGGCCTCCTGCTTTCCCAAGGGTCCCCTCCTGTATCAGTCTTTTGATCTTTTGTCATCGGCTCCCAGCCCGCTGCCGGGAACGGCGCCGCTGGCCTCCGACGTCACGAAACAGCGACCTAGCCAACACCGTTCCTTTCCACAGACTCGCAAGACTCTAACTTTATTTGGTTAATTTTGGTTCAGCAATTAGTAACATCGTAATTGCCGCAGCGAAGGAGTCAGGCTCTCTAATCTGCTCGCCTGTCTCTAGCAGTGGTCAATGCTGTGTGCCTCAGACAAAGCTGCAAAACTCCCGTAATTGGCCAGCACCTTCCTAGGCCAACCCCACCATTAAAAAAGGAGGAATTTTGCATCTGAAAGGTCTATAGAAACAGACCCCAAAGGAATAGATTTCTTCCTAACCCAGCTGGTGATCAGCTAATGCTTTCAGGCATGAGGATTGACAGCTCTTGCAATTCTGGCTTAGCTGGCATAACCACTGATGCTAATCACATCCTTCCCTCTCTCAGGTGTTCCTAATGTGCTGCTGCCACGTTACCTACACCCAGAAGGTCGGATCCCTCCAGCAGCTTATTCAGGCAGCAATTTCCACAATACCACATCAGCAAGTTCCAGAGGTTGACCACATTTTTTTTTTTTCCAAACAGCAATTTTTATCCCAGATTTGTTGCCTTGCAAATTTGAGGACTTTTCTTTTTTAAAAATCTGGAAAAAGTTCTTGTTGAGCACCACATCTTTCCCCTTGGATTCTCCCAAACAGGGCATCTTTTCAGAAGCCAAGGAAGCCTTTGGGTGCCGGTCTGCCTGCAGCGTGGGTCCATAATCCCGCATCGTGCAGAGGAAGGGCCTCCACCCACGCTCCCGCACACCCCAGGGGCCGCCGAGTCCTGAGGGAATGTGGTGCCGTGGCGTGGCACTGGACTTACTTGCATAGGCAGGTTGTTGGCCATGGTGAAGCTGGGCATGGGCGGCAGCGCGCTGTACGTGTTTGTGAGCGCCGTGTCCGTCCTGCCCAACATGGAACCTGATGTGAAAGAGGAAACTATAATAGAATAGACAGATAGATGAAGACATTAGTTTAACCACAGTTACACCTGGCAACACAGCCTGAGCCTCATTTTCCCCAGAGGATGGATGGATGGATGGACGTGAGTGGGTTGGTGGCATTACCGGGGGTGGTTGGTTGTGGGATCGGCTGGTAAACGCTTGTGCTGAAACTACTACTGATGGGAATGTGGCTGGGAGTGTTGCTGGCTTGTCTTCGCTGGTTCCTCAGCTTCTCTTCCCTTCTCCATTTGGCCCTTCTGTTGGAAAACCACACCTGGAAATACAGTATTTGAGAGACGTGAGTGACCTTACAAGGACTAGAGGCACAGGGCCTCCGCCACGTAGCTCGAGGCCGTGGCTTGCAGTGGAGCGGAGCAGCGGGTGAAAGCAAAGCCAGCTGCTGCTGTTTTCCTGAAAGAGGGACATGGGCAAATACCTGATCATAAATATGCGTTGCCCTGTGCTTTGATAAGCCAGAAGTAACAAAATCAGAATAGTGACAGTAAAAATAACAATAGATATAACTGCAGAGCAAATCAGTACCTGTATCCTCGCTTCAGGCAGGTCTATTTTAGCAGCTAGTCTCTCTCTCGCAAACACATCGGGGTAGTGGGTCCTCTCAAATTCTGCAGGAGGAAATATTCTTGCATTAGTTGGGGAGTTAATGTGGCTGACTGTGAGATCAGAGCTGCTCCTGCGCTGCCCATGCTCTGAATGCTCTTAGGGAGCATCACTGCAAAGGCAAAGCGGAGCTTTCTGTGTGTGTGTGAGGAAGGAGGACGCCTTGCCTGCTGGGGAGCATTGCTATGGGGATGGGCAGGCTTGGGCGCAGCGCTCCATCTTTCAGGAAGCAGAGAGGGCTTCTGCCTCCGCTGAGGGGGTCCCCAAGGCAGCTCTGACCCTGTCACCAGGAACAGAAATGGCACGTCGCTGAAGAACAGCGCAGAGGGAGAGCAGAGCTCCGCAGCAGCTCAGAGGCGAGGTGCGCCCAGGCCGGTCAGGGAAAAGGGCACCTGCTCCCAGCCCCGGGAAGTGGCAGCGCTGGGGACGGGCAGCCGGTGTGGGGGCAGGCGTGGAGGGCTCTGCCAGCCCCAGCTGC
>VYZT01029549.1:0-10368 GCA_013400735.1 Pomatostomus ruficeps | reverse complement strand
AACAGTAGAAAGTGAACATTTTTCTTTTCCATTTTAAGGCTGCAAATGTACTTTCAGGAGGATGTGATGTAGCAGGGCAAAAAACTTTGCTGTAATTTAAAAGAATACTGGTTATGATATAGCTGTAGGAAAGTCACCTACAGATTTGAAGACAGTTTCCCATGCTAGCTCAATGCTGATTAATGGCAATTCCTTCAATAATTATACTATTGCTTTTATGATCATACAACTTGAATTATGGTGTGCAATCAGAATGGTTTGACTTGTACAGACACCACCAAAACCCCAGAGGATAGAATCAGAATTAAAAAACAACAGCATTTGCAAGAAACACCCACAGATTTTGGTACTTACAGAATATAAGTTATTACACCAATGCTCCTGGATTGAAGGAAAAATAAACAAAAAAAAGGATGAGGGAGAGGAGAGAAAAAGAGATGGAAAGAGAGAGAAGAGAGAAAAAAAAAGGTTAGAACATAAGCATAATCATGAGAGATTTATTTCAAGTAAGATCCAATAACTTACCACATATCTGCTTCAAGACCAAGAGGCTCATAATTTACTATTTCAGGAGCTAAAGGAAAAAGCAGCAAGATAAGTATCTAGTCAAAGAACAGATATAAGTCTCACTCTGAGTCTATGTATGTCAGAGATAATAAGCTAAAATGCTGGTACATAAAAACACCTTAACACAACTCTAATTTGAAATCAAATACTACAAATTGCTTATTTAAATTTCCAAATGTCATCAATTACACACAAATTTCATAATCTGTAAATCAGCCAAGCCAAGATAAGCCACAAATACTGTTTCACAGACTGGAAAAGAATAGTTTGAAGAAACAACAGTTTTCTCACCAACAAACTCTGGCGTTCCGAAGATGTTTTTGAATTCATTTCCAAAGTCAATTTTGTGTGCTAAACCAAAGTCAATAATCTTGATTCGAGGCTTTGGTACATTCCTGTCCAACAGCATTATATTTTCAGGCTTTGAGAGGGAGGAAGGGGGAGAGAAAGAGAGATTACACATCAGTACGAACTGTAGACCAGTATTCTTCAGCACTGAACATGTCTCTCTACCTCCTTTAGACCCCTGAATTGTGTTTTAGGCAGAAAAATCCTGTCTTTTCCTATTATGATCTAACATATGCTAGAAGTTAATTGCAGTAAATTAGGATTTCATGTTCATGCTGGAGCGCTGTGATTTCCTCAAGGCCAGGATTTTACTTCTTGCAGATACCACAGCTGCAGTTTTCATGTGGACTGACCCTAAGTGAAACACACTGTCCCCATTAAAGATCACAGGCCCCATGTTAGTCATTCCAGCACTGCTGGAAGTTTGCAGGAAACAAAACCCTATAAACTAGTTACTGGGTTTGGTTTACATTAGTCCCTGAAAGAGGTTTATTTCACACCACTTAAGCAGTCAGGGGGGTGTATCTTGTTGCCTTTGGATCTTCCAGGGAAACTTCTGGAGTGGTCCAGCTCCCAGATTTTAAGGATCAACATAGTTAAAAAAAGGAAAAAGAGCAGATTCTCCTGTCTTTTCTAGCATATTTTGACATATGTACTTCACATTACTTTACACCAGAGATCTGCAAAACCAGAACAAAGAAGATGAGACGTCAGGATTATCAGCAAAGGGGCCTGCTTCTACTGCATCACTTTACTGAGCATGCAGAATCAGCCACTTAGTCTCCATATTCTGTCATGTCCACAAGCTGCTGTGCTCTGAAGAGGTCCTGCAGCTACATCTATCCTGTTCAGAGTGTCAAGGGCTTCTGGAGTCATTAAGGGCAGCTCTTCATCGTCACCTTTTGACCTTTCTTTCCCAATCACAGGATCTGATATGTGCAAACGCAATTTTCTTCACTTCCTCTCTGCATTTCTATTGCATGCTTTTATCGGTCTGCACATTGCTGCCTACTTTAATGCACAAATTTTTGGTATCCAAGGATGACTTGTTCAATTACAAGCACATTGGCAAAAATTCACATTTCATGCTCTAAGAAATACGTCGCTTTCTAGCTTTACAATTTTTTCTCTTGCTGACTGTCATACAAAGACCAAATATATTACTGAGGTGATGAAGATGAAACTGGAAAAGGTATGCTTACCCTGAAATCCATTCCTTTCCCTACCTCATCCCCCTTTCAGAACTACATTTCAATTGTAATGAAATGATCATGCCTCCTTTTTCTCTTATAGACATAGCTGCCCACTTCAGCAGACTTTAGGACATGTTTAGTTGTCTACCTTCGAAAAATAAAATCTTATGGGGGGAAAAGATCCTGAAACTGAAACGTTATAAAGCATTTGTTGAGTTTAGATACAAAAAGTTCTGCTTTCATTACCAAAAGGATGCAATTAACAGCTTGTCTGAAAACAAACAAAAAAACCACAAAATGGAAAAAGACAGAAGAGGAAATAATCTGCTGTCTGCTCCACAAAAATCCTTGTACTTAACTCAGTGCAGTTTCAATTAAGTGCCTAAAAAAACCACAATTAAAAAGGGCATCTTGTTCAGAATGTTTCACCCAGATCCCATTCACATTAAAAAAAAAAAACATAGTCCTCATTTTTTACTTCAGATTTGTTTTCTCAGAATGGTTTAATTTTGTCAGAAGGTGCCATTTCCCCTGAAGAATCTTACGTTAGAAACAGACGGGAACTATTTACAGCTCAGTAAATTCTTTCCAATGGCTGAGCTTTCCCCCGTCTTCACAAGCTAGCAAAACAAAACTGTGGCCAAGATCTGCATGATGACTGATTTGTGGCTAGAATTACAAAGGACTTCAGTGGATGTTGCTTACAGTTGTTGAAGTTTTTATCTGCTCAACACACCTTAAGATCAAAGTGGGCAATTTGCAGAGAGTGGAGATACTGAACACCATTAAGTATCTGTTTGAGAAATTCTGTGGCTTCCTCCTCCGTCAGAGATTCTTTTTCAGCTAAGAAGTCGAAGAGCTCCCCACCTGCAACACTTAGAGAGCAGAAGCAGAGTTATTGACAAGCTTACTTTAACCAGTGGATTCCTTTTAGCATAGCTGTCCTCAAGCCAGCCTTGAAAAGGACCCAAAGGTCGCAAATATCAGGAAAGATGATGAAAATTACTTAACTCAATACCCAAAAGAGTTAGTAATTCCCTCCCTCCCCCTGAAAAGAATACAGCAAAAAGAGTCTTACTTTCAGACAAAAAAAAGGTTTAGAAAACCCAAACAAACATGGTTGACAGGATCTAAAGCTAAATGTGCACATTTAAAAGAATAAAATTAAATATGAAGTAATGAGACTCAAAACATACTAATGTGACGGGACATTACATTATCTAGAAAATGAAACATGAATTGGCTCATATCAGTAAAACACTGGATTTCTACACCCTCATTGAAAAATAAGAAATTTAAAGTTTATTTTGAAATTTATTGGCAGCTGTCCTACTATTTACTTTCTAAACTCCTCAGAGCATTCAACTCTTTGAAAAAATACTCTGTTCTTTGAAATACTGTATTATATGCAGCACCTATACTATATTTGTACTCTAACATGACAATACCTTTTCTACAACTAAAAGCACTTAAGACTATTTCCAGAAAGTGTTGTAGCTACACAGCAGAAAGAAAAGAGGCAAAAGAGGGTTCATAAGCACATCTGGATTATTGCATTTTGAGAGAGAGAGGAAAAAAGAGAAGATGACCCTCTTCTCAGCTCAGTCAAGCAGCTCTTGACTCAGTCAACAGCGTAAAGAGATACTGAAGTGACAGGAAACAGAACTACAGCTATTCCCAAATAACAGACAAACACCTTTCAGTTGATGGATCTAAAAGGAGGTGACTGCCCACTGTGGCAAACTACTTTTCCCATCTGTGAAAGCAGGGGTATTACTTAGAAATGCCTTAGAGATTGCAAAAATCATCACAATACCCTCTATATTTTTTCATTGTAATGATATTAAAACAAATTCAGAAAGTACACCCTAATTTTTATTGCTTTTCTGCAAGGAAAAAAATAATCTGTTCACAATTTAATGCTCTGATTGTGAAACATGAGGCTGCAATTAACATAATAACTGTAGGTAAGTAGTTTGGGCAAATTTCTGGAAATGCATTTGACTTCTTTATCATGTCTACTTTCTAAGAGACTTAATCTGCATTACTGTAATGCAAACTGCATGAAAAGTATATTTTAATGAGTTCTTGGAGCTTTCATTGAGCTGCCGAGACAATAATGAGAGTACTGTTTTGGGTATTATTTGTGTTGTAATATTTTCTGCATGAAAGCAATTATTGAAACAAAGTGCCATTAAAAGATAAGAATTGTAGACTGGAAGGAAGAGAGGCCATTTTAATAATTTGTTGTTGTTGTAGATACATTAAAATGGAATTCCTAATGATTAAATCCAACTTGTTATTTTACAGAGACCGATCAGAAGCATCTTACAAATGGACACACATGCATATTCTCATTGTTTGCTTCTGACTAAAAAAATAAGAAAATATTTTCAGGCTAACATCTGTGTCTCTGCAGCCCTGCACTGAATGGTGACATTCATTTCCAATTATTGGGCTAAAGGCCTTAGCATCACGTGAAGCTTGCTTCCACGTGTTTGTTTACAAGTGGCTGTTGGCTGCAGTTTTTGAGAGGCTGTAAACTGGAGCAGAGCTGTGCCACATGGAACAGGCAGACTCCCTGTGGCCACTACCCCAGCCGTGGCCAGCCATGGCAGCAGCCACAGGAAGACCCATCACGCACTCAGCATGGTTTGGCACTGAGCTAGCTCTTGCAGTTTGAGGAGCCAGAGAAGATGGATCCTCAGTCGAGAAGAGCCTGTAAGGCTGCACCAAAAGACCTCATCTGGTCCTGCTTTTCATGCAGCTCGCCCACCCTGCAACACAGCAAAAGCTCCTGCTGGTGCTTAAATCATTCATCAGCCATCATAAATACAAGGGAAGTACTCAGGCACGTATTGCCCTCTCCAAGCACTCTGCTGTCCACCCTGCAGTCTCAAATTGTGACAGTGTCACACAGGTTGTGTTATGCTTTATGGCTGGTAAAGCCTGCTCTTACTCCTGATGGCATTTTAAAGATACGCAGTCTGTGAAACTTAATAGTCATCCATGATTATCACTCATTATACACATTCCTTATACAACCAAAAAGAAATATATAATTCCCAAAGTTTCTAACTTTTCAAGATACCTGCATTTGTGTAAAATGGAAAGAGCCTCTTCAGCTTCTTCTTATCTGCAATTATTCTGATTCTGTACTGCTGAGTACTATTCTTCTGTCTTGCCACAGGTTAATTGTAGTGACATTTCTTTAATGACACATCATAAGCCTTATAATCGTGTGCAATAAAATGTTATCAGTATTTCACAGGTAATATACCTAGTGCTTGCAAATCGTGAAACTGAGGGCCAGAGAAGCTAAACGCCTTGAAATGTTTTCTCTTTTTTAAAACTGGAAGTTCATTAGCAAAATTGTAGATTTTTCCAGTCTGTTGTGTGCTTCTTTGATGCTTGAGTACTGTCACCCGAAGTGACTTGGCAGCCCTGGCAGCTGAACGAGTAGGCGAGTGAGGAGGGACGGGCTGTAATGTACTCGAAATGTTGTTCCAGAAGCAGCTGTACCTCTGATCTGTGGGACTTTTGTATGCCCCCTCATGCTACACATCTCACTCTTGATATCTAGGAGAAGACCCTGCGTGGGTTCACCTCAGAGAGGGGGCCATTGTGAATTCTCCTGCTGGTAACGCCTCAGCTGTGGGGGCGAGCTCAGGAACCCGTGCTCTCCCCTGGGGCATTGCCATAGCTGGCAAGCACAGAGCCCATCTAGCTGCTCCTGCTGTTTACTTTTACTGGTAGGGACATAAGGCATGAGAGAAAAGGGTTTTTATAGCAATGATGAGTAAAACGTTATACTAGCATGCATAGGAAGCTTCACCTGGAAGATCAGAAATGCCTGGCTTCCCAGAAGGAGGCCTTTCTCACACATGTAAGGCAGTGACCCATGTCCCTGTGGGAGGTTGTACTTTTCAGCTTCCTCTTCACTCTCATCAGCAGACTGCTTATTCCTTACCCTTTTGCTGACTCAGAAGGTCTGATATTAAGCAGTACTACCACAGGCATACAAAAACCCAAGGTACCACTGCAAGGCAATCTTCAAGCAAGTCATGGAGGGTTAATACAGGTCCACACTCAACATACTTTAGTAGTTTGACTTCCACAATTAATTGACTGAATTACAGTGTCCTCAGATTTATCAGCAGAGCCTGGTTTCACATATTTTGTAATTGGACTATATATGTAAAATAACTTGATGATCTTGACTAGACTTCCAGATATCACAGATGAAGAAATGGATTAGAAAAAGCCAGTAAAGACACTGGCTGTGTAAGCTTCTGCAGCCTTCACAAACCTCCTAAAATGCTGTTGGGTTGTCAAGACTAGTCCTGTGCCTCAGCAAGTGTAACACAGTCTCAAAATACATAAACACTGCACATTTTAGTAACCCAGAGTCACCTTCAAAAGTGGAGGCAGAAGGCCAGCAGAGAGCCCCATTCTACCAAGGTATGTGTGTATATCCCATCTCACACACAGAAGCAGTGTTAATCTAAAGAAGAAGGCACAGGTAATTCCACACATCAGCCCTTTTGACTGGTCTTTTTGAACATCATCTTTTACCAAGAAGTACACTGTTTCCACTTCCATTACAATGGGCTCTTGTTTCCAAATTAGCTTTGGGGTTGCTGATGCACACACACGCTGCTGAAATGTGACTGCAACCAGACCCATTGCCATGCAAACTTGCTCCCAGCCTGCCTTTGGGCCTCTAAAGAGGGGCCGATGCAGCCAGCATCTAAAAGACTGCTGTCCCCATCCACCAGATGGATAAAACTGCTTCCTGATGGGAGTGGAGGCAAGAGGTTCACCAAGCACTAGCGCTTCTTCCTGTAGAGGACTTTGGAGTATCTCTACCTGGCATCCCCAGGAAGCACAGAGCTTCTCTCTGTTCAATTTCTCTGTTTGCTGGTAGGAATTACCAGACACCTTCTTGATCAGTTCTTCTGTGCCCTAAGACAACTCTAATTGCCAAAACGCTGGTAAATAAAGGATGGACAGCAACCCATACCCATTCAGGTTAACAGAGAAACTTGATTACAAGTCAAGTCACAGCTAAATTCCTTTATGGCTGCAAAGCCTCCGTGTTCACCTTCATGTACTGTTTTCCTTGAAAGTATTAATTCTTTAATGCTCCTGTATAAAACCTATCTGTTTACATTTAAATTAAGTCATAATTTTGCAGCCATAGTACATTGTTCAAATAAGAGTTTGTGCTTAATAAAATAAGAGTTTGTGCTTTATGACAGTCACATCTTAATCCTACCAAATTCTAATGTATTATTGACCATCTTGTAGCACAGAAAATCATAATGCCTGAGTAAATATATTTTCATTGTTAAAACATTACCTTTTATATTGTTATAAAGTAGCAGAGCACATGTTTTTAGAAGTATTTTGTATAAACATTTTCACTAAGAGCAAAGCTGGTATGTGTTATTTCACTGATATTTCTAGGCAGAAGTGCTAGTTTTCCTGAAATGAAAGAAGTAAATTAAAGCTTTCAGTTGACTGCATTCTTTCTTATAAAATGCAATAGTGGTAAAAGCACTTCCCAGCCTTCCCAAAGGAAGGTTGACAGATGTGATTGCAACCCACACACCTCCCTCTGGGAAAGAAAATACATCACGCCCATGGAAAAAGGATAGTGCTTTTGCAAGTTGCCAGGCTTTTTTAACTATGAAAAAGAACTATCGCCAGATCTCAGAGGAAGTCATTATGGGAACCTACTCAGGGAACTTAGAATCAATTAACCTTCAAAGTCAGCATGGTCACCTCATAATGACTCAGTCGTATGCTACGATCACGCTGCTTACAATGGCACAGCACCTAAATTATAATTAATGATTATCGAAAGATTTCTAATGAGTTTAAAAATCTACAAATGAACCCCAAAATCTAGGCTCAAACCCCTTGAAAAAGCACCTATCTTGCTTAGATTTTGAAACAACATAAACTAAGTTAAAGAAGCATGCCATCAATTTATTTCAGTTTTAAAACAGATTAAATTTGATAAATTATCTGAATTCTTCTCTAGTCCAAACATTTCTTCTGTCAACTTATAAAGTAAGTATTTTCCCTTGGGATTCTATGGTCAAATGTGTTTTGTATGACAGCCAGTCACGCATCTGTCAGCCCAAGACTACACTCATATATTACTACTTCTGTTTTATGTAAGAATAAGGGGGTTTACATTGACTTAATCTCATTGCCTTTATGAATTGTGCAGTTCCCAACCCACTCCTCAGAAGTACAAAGTGTACTAAACATTTTGAAAGAGCAGAACAGGGCTGCTAGCTCATTAAATTACCTACTGGCTGAACAACATTGCACTTCAATTTTTCTTTATCTAGCTACCAGAAAAATGAAGACATGTAACAGCATCACCACACTGGTTTTCATTTTCATTTGTCCAGCTTCTATTAGAGACACCAGCTGTCATGAAATCCTCTCTTTAGTGTGCCTAAATTCTTCACTTATACTGAACAGGAGACATTGGCCTCAATGGCCAGCCAGAACACATGAACCAAAACCTGGACTATAATTTAAGCAGTTAAATCTCTCTAAGGCAGGGTCTGAACATTCCTGTGAATCTTTCCTGCATGCAAACACCACTGGTATTTAGGTTTCCATCACTGAAGTTCATTAAATACCCAGAGTCTGGATAAAGCAGGTGGTACTCTGGCCCAGCAGAGAGCCTTAGTATTTTCATCTCATCTGCAATGTTCAAATTTAATATATGAAGATTGTTGAGGTTTGGCAAACAAGAGGGGCAAGCATTTTGCTCAGGGACAGCAGCACCTGGAAACCAATTCTCCTTTCGAGACATGCTCAGTGTGTGGCAGGGTCATACCGGCTCTGGAGCCTGTCTTTTCAGCCCTGTCAAGCCTTGGTTCTAACCTGTCTTCATATTCTCTGTGCATCTATCTGTGGGCCTGGAATTTAGGATTTTGAAATTCAAAGGTGGCACAAGATCTACCAGTTAGTGTCACAGGGTTTGCTAACTTCCTGTTACATCCCAGAAGCACCAAATATTTACTCCTCCTCGCAAATGTCAATGCAAAGCCACTGGAGCATAGTTTTCTTATTTACTTACAGGTAAAATCAACAAAACTCTCAGAGGTATTTCTACCAAAAGACAACTAAAAATTAAAGAAACCCTGTGAAGAGTTCAAGCTTCTCTGGAAGACAGGCTATAACTCTCTTCCAGAGCATAACTGTAAAAAAGTTACATTAAAGCCCCAATAGGATAGGAGAGGAATTTAAAGAGTTCATAGTTATTTGCTCTTATTTACTGTTCAATGATCAACCAATGAAATTGTCATAATTTTTATTATGACCATTTCATTATTATAAGGGATGTGTCATCCTCTCCTTGCACTGTTCTGTTTGGTTAATAATATGAATTTACCAACAAAGTAGAAAGTCANATAATATGAATTTACCAACAAAGTAGAAAGTCAGACACATGGAGATGTACAGGACTAAGTTTATAAGAAAGTTTATGCTTTCAAATGAAGCATAGATCCTAGTATTTAATGCACAAATGCTTCTAAGTTAATGTCATTTCACTCTTTCTAATACTTTCAAAGCTTTCTATTTTAAAAAAATTTATAGAACAGTTAATCATCACTCAGAACCATGCTACAAGAGCTAATCATCTTAAATTAGGATTTCAAATTCAGAAATGAAGTTACATTTTCTGCAGAGAGAAGTATGAATACCTAACTCCATCCACAGCTTCTAAGTGGAAGGAGTCAGGTATTGCTAACAAGCCATTTAAAAAGATAAGACCACCTGCATTGCTTTTGTGAATTCTAAGGAATTACTATACAATATAGGATGAAAATATTTATTCTTTGTGTTGCAGCAAGAAACAATAACCAAAGCTCTGCAAATAACCACTGCATGAGTATATTTTTATGTCTGCAGTCTAAATAAAGACATAATAAAGTGCAAGAGAAAATCAAATGGAAGAGAGAAATTATGCATGCAAGGCCAGAAAAAGGGGAACCAAGTAGGTGCAAAACATGCTTGAGGAAAGAAAATAATTATCACTGTGCAGAGACATCTGTGTTTTCTAGTCTGTGAAGTCTGAAAAAATGATGGCTTCAGCAGACCTCACTAGCAATAGCTTAGTTCTGCTAACACATAGCAGACTCTACTTGCTGCAGCTGGATAGAAAAAAGTACTACGAAATTCTGAGTAATTGAATTATTTGTGTGATAAAAGGAAAAAAAGAAAAGAA
>VYZT01029538.1:1922-16964 GCA_013400735.1 Pomatostomus ruficeps | reverse complement strand
CTATTGGCCTAGGGAAGGGGATATGCTGGACTGAAGTGGGTGCCGGAAAAATACATCAAGCCACATCTAACCCCCTCAAACGACAGCAACCCTAAGATGACAGCCTGGAAGAGACGAAAACGCTGCACTCCGTCGGAAGAAGACCTTGCTGCCCTCTTCCAGCTGCCGCCTTTCCCCTTTACCCCTTAAAACCACCTTCAGCTCCTTTTCAATAAATAGAAACGGAGGAGATATTGTGGTGTGCTCTGGCCAGTTTCGGTTTATCTCATGGCCAGGCTCTGCTATCTCCCCCCTCTCCCCTCAGTATCTGTTTTCCCCCTCCTGGAGGGCTCTGTATTGCGCAATCCTATACAAAGCCCGCCAAATTCAAACCTAACACTCTTATCTAATAGGATGTTTGTACCCCCCTGCCCCCTCATGTTAGTATTTATGTAACAGTAACACGCTGTGTCAGCGCTTCCACCGGCACAACCCCAGTGCCAAGTAAACCATCTGGGAAAGCCCTCCCGCTATCTCTCCTTCTTCAGCACGCCTGTACCATTGGTGGGTTGGGTGAAACTTTGCAGGAACTTCGCCAGCCCTCCCATGCCTTTGGAGCAGCCCCGGCAGCCCCTGGAAATGCAGACAGATGCCCGGTGCCCCTATTGACCGCATCGTGGCAAGCTACATCGTCTTCTTAAAGTAAAAACGTGTTATTGCATAGAATTACCTAACCTAGTCCAGATGACCCAACTTATGTCCTGAGAGCACTGCAGAGGCATTAGTGTGGTGTGTTAATGAAGCACCAGTTTGTTTATGTTGCCACCTTTAGCAATGAAGGATGGAAGCCTATGCTTGACCCTCCGTTTGCTTCCCACAGTTCTTCATCATTAGCTCAGTCCAATATATATCTATATTTAGTTCAATTATCTCTCATCCATTTTCTCCAGTCTGGAAGAGGAAAATAGAGACATTTGCCTATCCTTCTGATGCCTGATTGTTTTTGTCCCTTCTTTTATACCTTTTTATACATTTTATACCCTTTGCCTTCCTTGTACCCCTTACCCTTATACCCTGTATCCTTAGTACTGCATGTTTATGGTTTTGTAGTCTGATATTTAATTTAGTTTGGGGGTTCTCTGAGGGGGGAGGACAAAATATCCCTACTATCTTAAAACTACAGGCTCCAACCTTGAAGAGTCTGGATTCTGGAACACATTTTTGAGCTAGGCTATAGTTTCATTTAGGGGGGGAATAGGGGGATAGTTACCTCACTTGTTAAGTTACTCATTGGGGGATTTTAGGTAGGTATGCTAATTTGTAAAGTCCATAAAAGTTGTATACGGGGGTACACCCTCGGTCTCCAATGGAGGTGTACACCAGGATCTTATTAAACCAAGGTAATACCCTTTTCCTATACTGCTGTGTCTGCTTCTTATTTTTTACCAGCACTTAAGGCATCACTTCCCTCATTAGAAGAAAAGAATCCTCTCAGTGTATCAAGGTGTTGAAAATATTTCCATCAGCCTCTCTCTCTCCCTGTACTGCCTTCCCAAGCTGGCTCACAGACACCTAAACAATGAGGAGTGACATCACATGATCTGTGATATCCACTGTGAGGTGATCCCTGGGGATTAACAGCAGTTAACCTGCTTCCTCAGAGTGAAATGAATGCCATGCAATTAGTGCAATTCTGTACACTTCACTGGCAGCTTTTACACACTGTATCAAATACCTTCTTCATATCTTGTGATGTGAATTCTGGAATTAAAGAGCACCTGTAAGAAATCCTTATGCTCCTCAGATTTATCCTAAAAAGTATCTCAGTGAGCTTACTTGGATGGATACTGCAAGCCAAGAAGGGCCCTGAGACACATGAAGATATACAAAAATCTTTTTTTTTTTTTAATCAGAGATGGAACAAGAAAACTTAAGTGGCAGCTCACTGAGCACCCATAAATGTTTATATACTGTGAAGATGGCTCTAGGTCTAGATGAACCATTTCTAAATTTTTTCTGGTGTTTTTCCTGATGAACAACTACTCCATAAAATGCAGCTCTAAATGTACATTTACATATACAATTCCAAATGTTTTTTTTTAATGTCTTGGTTTGCAAGTCTTCACATTTCCATTGTCAGGCTGGGCAAGCATTTTACCTTATAGTTAAGTTAAATCTCAGTCAGTTACACCATATACATGTATTTCCACAAACAAATGAAAAAATAATTTTAACCTGGAAAAAATAATCTATCTCCCAGGTAATACCCCTTTTTATAAGTTTCAATAAAATAATTATGTCCAATATCAAATTATGTTGCACAAAGAGATTTTTAGTTGCAACTAAATGGCAGTGATGAAGAAGATAACAGGAATAATCCAGTTGACAGTAATACCTAGTGATAAACATTTTGACCTTCTAACTTCTCTATATTTATTAATAAGGTTTAAGCAAAGCTAAGAGAAAAATTAGTAAATAATGCTGATCTTAACCATCTCTTACATACAGGTGTAGGTAAACCACGCTGATGTTTTCTGCCCTCAGTAATTTATTCAGTTACCAGGCGACACTGTACCAGCTTCTTCAATCCTCCAAAATTTTAAAGTTAACTGAGAATTGTCAGGCAAGCAGCAGCCATGACAGACAAAGCCAAATGAGGGGAAGTAGCACTCCTACCTTCGCACACGGGGCAGCACTCCCCGGGCACCTTGACAGGGTTCAGGCAGCTCTGTCCACAGGCCGTTGCCACACAGTGCGGGTCCCCGTTGATGCACTGGCAGAAGGTGCAGTCGTCCTCTCGCCAGCGGTCTCCGTGAGCCTGGATCTGACCATTGGCGTAGCAGCCAGCAGGGTTATTGACTGGATAAAGCGGGTCTGAAATGAGAGTGATCGCAAGAGAACGAGGCTTAATGTTTCAATTTTTTGATTTTGTTGTGAAGAACAAAACGGATCTCAGATCTGTTTGTTCTTTTCTGGTACCAACTTTCTGAAGGAAATTGGAAAAAATCTAAATGAACCATTGGAATGACTCATGTCAGCACTGCATCCCTATTTTACACTACGAGCAAAGCTGAGGCCTCTGGCACATCTGTTGCTGGAACAGGAGGAGGCCCTTAAGCTACACCTCATCACAATTTTGGAGATATCCCATATTTTTGAACAGGGTCAGTTTTCAATTTTATTTCAGTTGAAGTGTTTTTCCCCCTGAAAGCCACAAGTCCCAATTACCTGCTAGCAATCAAATTAAGACCTGGGTATTTAAATAACAGAATTTTAGGGAGCATACTTTATGAAAGATTTCTCCTCAAGTTTCATGCAAGTCTGTATATGCTAACCCATTACTTGAAATAAAAGCAGCTTTTACTCTTCAGAAATAATAGTACTCCAGAGATGTGGTAAGTTGCATGAATATTAATAGTTAAAAAGATATATATATATTATGTGAATGTATACAATTTATCATGGTGGCTAAGAAAAAGATAACTGTCAGGCTCAAAAATTAAGTATCTGAGAATGTACAGTAAATAGGTCAGGTTTCTAAAGCAAGCAATACTAGAAATTACATATTAAAGCAAATTTAATATATTAAAAGCAATAAATACAATTGAAAACATCTTTTTAGTAGACATCAAACAAGCACAAGTGATTTATTATAAGTTAATTTTCCAGGAGTGTTAAGCTGGAAGGGACTTGGGAGAAATAAGATGCCCTATCTGAAGGAAAAATGGATTGAATGAAACTTGGATTATTTCTTTGAAGTTTCATCACTCTCCTTTGGAAGGAAGGCAATGCATTTTGAGTGTAGATAAAACCTGTGGCAATGCCAGTAGCTGTTGTCTTATTCTAAGCCACTTTATGACACTCCAAACATTTGGAGTGAAACTGCATACAACCTCATCCCCATCCTGAGCTATACTGATATTCAGAATGTTATTAAAATTCTGATTAAGACCAAAACCAGATGTTTGTGAAAATAAGGAATTTAAAAATTAAAATCCTTCCTAAATCCTTAACTTTGCACCTTTCATGTTTTAGGATGATCTTGCATCTGTAAATAACCATTTTGATCTAGCCAAAAATCAAATCATACACAAACAAATGAAGTGAGTTTTATCATTCAATTTATATATAGGATTCTGATTGACAGAGGAATACAGAAAAAGCACAGAAAAGGCATACAAGACTTGTGCTATTTGCAATAATCTTCTATGTAACTCAAAGCACAAAGTTCCTGGTCCCCTTAAGAGGTCAGTAGTGCTTAAAGCTATAAATTGAGTCCAGCAAATTACATCTCCTAATGCTGATACAGCTTACAGAACTCTGAGAAAGAACTCCTCCTGAAGTTAAGTCAAAAAGGGCTTGTGCCTGTACTACACAACTCACACCAAATTTACTACTTCCCATTTTAGACTTCTTGGAGAAAAAAAAAAGCTTTACATTTATTTATATTTCTATAATCAAGTAAATATTATTAAGAAGCAACTAATCACCTTGAAAATCAGTCATGAAATACTCAAAAGAAGAAGAGCAGGTAGAAAAAATGCCACCTCTTCAACAACTAGAAAAGCATGAATGGGTGGGCTGATATATTCTGCCCATTTGAAACACTTACTTTACCAATTTACGTGTCAGCTTTACCCAAGATATTAAAAAAGGGACGAGAGCCACCTTTTCTCTTTTTTTAAAGTGTTTAAAGGAACCAGGACAATTATAATATGTTAACAGATCCAGCTGTCTAGGCTCACTTAAAAAAATGCCCCTAGATCAAGAGGGATTTCTAGTAAAAACCACCATGTACCTTACTATCCAATCTTTCAGAAGTCACACTTCCTTCATTTAGTGCCCTAGCCCCTATCAGAAGAACACACAACAGAAACAAGCAAGTCAAATAGCACCAGGTGATTTGACAAAGGACACTGTAACTTGGCATTAAACCACAGTCATTACTAGAAAAAAAAGACTGTACTCAATAATTATAAATTATGATCCACTTTATTCTGTCTTACTAAGGACCTGTCTTAAAGAAGAAATTTCCACACCAACTCATTAAACCTGAAATGAAATGTTATCAAGTTTTCTTGCTAGTCTGATTCAACAGTTGCAAAGATGGAGAAATCAAATTTTAACGTGGTATGATGTTATTGATTAATAAATAATAGGTAACTGAATATTTAAATCATCAAAGAGGATAAAGGACATGTCTAGAACTGCAAGTCCAGTGTGGAAAATCAGCACCCATATATGAATACAACAAAGATGACAGAGCATATATACAGATACATTATTTAGATATCTCTATATATTGTCATAATGATTTCGTAATGCCAAATCTTGGAATGTTCACACATGTGAAAAACATAGTAATTATAGGAAAAGAACCCAAAAGATTTTATATATTCTATAAAGTCAGCAGCTCATACAGCAATTTCTTCAGGAGGAGATCTGCACTTACTTGCACGCCTTTTCTGGACATTTTCAATCTGTCATTATGTGATAGTATAGCACAGATTTATTTTTTTTTGCTTACAGCATGAAGGCTCTTGTAAGTGTAGGTGCAACTGTACCAGGAAAGACCAAAAATCTAGGATCCTGCCTTCAACTATAGTCAACAATCAATGTGTAGGCTAGGTGTTAAACACAGGGCAAAACACGGATAGGTATCCCTCTAGAATACTTAAGCCTATAGCATTTGCATTTCAGTTTCTCCACACATGAACACCATGTATCAACCTGATATGAACCTCCACTAAAATACGTAAAATATACATCAAAAGATAAAAAAATTATAAGTACTCTTTCAAAAATGACTTCCTAACTTACCCACTTGATATTTTGTTATCCAGATTTTAAATCTCTGATGCTCTCAATAGCTTGTAACAAACAAGCCATTTTTCATCAGATCCTGTGCTGAGTGAGAAGGTCCAACTCTTACAGCTGCCTCATTTAGATGTATTTTTGTGAGGTACCTTACTTTCTAATTCTCTGCTTGGAATAAAACATGACTACAACGGATCTTCTGGCTTATTTGCTCCTGCACAGAACTACAGGAATACTGACATTAAGGAGATTGCAACATGTTTGAAATTCACATTAATTACTAGATTCCTCTCCTCTGAGGAGGAGAGTTCAGATTTCCAGATGACCTCACTTGTTGAGAAGATATTCCTATGTTCACATTTAAACAAAGGGACTAAAAGTGTTTCACAGGCCTTTTTGACTACCTGGTGGCTATAAACTGACCCCCACTGAGGCAAGATCCAAGTGCAGAGCACCACCCCTGTTTTCCTCTGCTGGAATTCTGGTTGCATTCTGGCAGAAGATGTCTCCAAGACATTCTAATATAAGCGAGGGGATCAGTGTGAAATTTCCCACAGAGCCCTTTTTAGAAGGACTGCAGGTCTAGCAAGGCTGTCAGCAGGGCAAAGGAGGAAGAGAAAAACATTGATATCAGATTGCTGCCCCACTGCTTTGCTATAATTGCAGAAGAAAGAAGTTGTGTGCATTACTCCAGCTGAACAGAACAAGGAGAAGGTTGCAAAGCAACCAAAATTTGTCTCAGGGCCACGACTTCAGCTCTTGAGATGCCTGTCCAAATGTCTGTGCTGAAATTTGAAACTGCTTTTTATGTCCTTTGCCAAGAAGGCCCCCCAAAAAGCACTACACACTTGACCATGTCTAAGAAGGACTGTCAAGATCAGAGAAGCACTGCAAAGAACATGACAGCATAGGCACACTCAGGCACAACAAAAATGTAAAAATAAACTGAATTATGGAGGAATCTGCAAACTTCAGAAGAACAAAACTTGTTTGCTCATTTCCATTGAATGGGCAAATTTAAAAAAAAGCAGCAGAATTAAAAGCAGACAGGATCCAAAAGAAACTGTACCTTCACACACTGGGCAGCACTCTCCTTCTGGCACATAGTACCTGTCACAGTGTAGCTCACCACACTGGGCAGAGAAACAAATAGAGACTCCCCCTTGGCACCGACAAAATCGACAGGCATCCATCCGAAACATATCTCCATCGTGATATTCCATGCTGTTAAATATGCAAGTTGGCTTCACTTCTGAAACAAGAAAGAGAAAGAAACATATTTCTTTAAGATGTTATTAAAGAGGAAATAGTTATGCTTATGTTGCTACTGACAGATATAGAAGAGACAGTTGATTTTTCTTTTATTTTTTTAAACTCAATTTTATTTTAAGAACATGGTATATTTTTTTTCTG
This sequence comes from Pomatostomus ruficeps, assembly GCA_013400735.1. Classification (NCBI taxonomy): domain Eukaryota; kingdom Metazoa; phylum Chordata; class Aves; order Passeriformes; family Timaliidae; genus Pomatostomus; species Pomatostomus ruficeps. The sequence goes on along the minus strand of VYZT01029538.1, from coordinate 9,755 downwards.
TTTCAACAATGGAAGAAAATAAAATGCTGTTCAAAATTACCTTTAGAGCAATTGTCTACAATTAAAAGTCTCAATTAAAAAAATTAAAATCCTGGAGGAAGGTTACAGCACCGGTATTTCTTTGTACGTGTTAAATATTTCTCAGTCTGGATGAACCTGAAGCTACTTCAAATTTCAGCACATGAAACAATACGTTTTTCTGTTTTAAGAAGACAGTTTCTGATGTCTCTTAAGTGTAATCTTCCTCTCCATATGACTTGGTACTCAGATGGAGAAATTGCACTAAAGCTGTTCAATCGATAGGTTAAGAAAAACCCCAACAAATATCTCATGACTGCATGATCTGTTATGCAAAACTGAACACTTATTTTTTCAAGCAACCTGGAGCTGTAATAGCCAGCTCACAACTATACTTCCCACAAAAAAGGAAACTCAACTGTAATAATAGTTACATGATCATTTTAGTGTTTCAAAAACATGAGATGGGTATTTCTTGTATGTCTCCATCTGCAGCAGAGCCTTGACATATAATTAAAGCCAAACTTTGTGGGAAACTAAGTGCCTCTCAAAATTTTGAAGTATTTTGGGAAGAACATTGCCTATTTACTTTGTTAACATTAAAAAAAAATAAAAAAATGCTAATTAAACTAATGAAACGGTTTGCAGATTTAATCAGCTTTTTCTCATTACTATTATTATCTTCTACCAAAGAGATCTGGTTGCAGATTGTGAAGATCTACACATTATGTATATATCATGAGGTCTTCATAGAGGTTTTGACCTTGCAGTTACCCCACATATGTGAACCCTACCTCCACCACTTATTGCCAGCAAAGCCCACCCAGTTCAACCAGCCCAACTGATCCCCCCCTCCACAACACTCTGCAGTTCCATGGCTCAGGGCTGAATCATTGTGACTCAAGACACTGTAGAAAAAACACTCCAAATTTATGTTCAACTACAGTATTTCACATTAGTCATTAGGAAATCATGACTTCACAGTATCATGATTATATTACCCAATGACTTAAGCCCTCTCCCTCTTCCCCACTTCAGAATAAAATTTAGGCCTTCTATGACACTAGCCCAAAATGTGTGAAAGCAGCCACCTGAAGTACAGCAGTATGTTTCTTTCAGAAGCTGTAAATCTAGCAGTCTGAGAAAACGAAGGTTCTGCAAACAGGAAGCTATTTCAGCAACAACATTATCAAATACTGTAAATAAACCCAATGTTTCACTGCATTTGAAGCAAAGGAAAGAAAGGGCAGTTGTCCATATTTCTGGTTTCTGTAGAACAGATGGTAAAGACTATTTACTTACATATGTAATGCCTAGCCACACACTGCCCACTTTATGGTCAGGTGATTTTTCTTTTGGTTAGAGATCAAATTCACATGGGAGGTGAAATACATTTAAATGAAAAATCAGCATTTGTAGATTCCTTTCAACCCAGCCCAATTCTCTTAACTTTTGGGAGCTAAAAACTTAACATCTGAGTTACTCTTGACAATGATAAAGGTTTTCTTTAAAGCATTTCCACATGTGCTTATAGTGAGCTCCAGCCTTGAGTCATTTGATATGATTGTAAAGCATTGGAGTTGAAACTTGGAAGTATCTTGAGCAATGTTTGATTTTTATATGCCTGTTCTGTCTTCAAGGCATCATGTAGAAAGAAGCATAAAAAATAAGAGCAAGAGGAGGAAATACCACTGTGTCCGAGAAAACAGCTATGACCTCATTAGAAAGCAATTCACATAAACAAACACTTGAGAAATATTTCAAGTTTATGCAGCTCAAGCTCTTAGTTTAGAAACCTTCTCAAGAAGGAAAAGTGCCAACACAACTCAAAAGGCCTTTAATCCATTTGCTTCTGGCTTCACTGTTTTGATTGCAGCTTTCCAGATTTTTACTGATTCCCACATCCCCGAACAGTAGATATGAATTCCTGCCTCATTAGAAGTAGAAACATCATCTCCCATTAATTATCCTTATTTTAAAATGTCCAAACAAGACTATGCAAGTAACTGCAAATCCTGTAGGGAAACAGCATGTACAGTGAAAACCACTGTAGAATTTCACTACATGTATATTTTTACCATCCAGGTTTATGGTACGTGTATACTTTCAGACTAAACTATAGACCTAAGCCTATACATCCAGCTATTAGACAAGGATTACTTTTGTTAGAACCAAATGTAAGACTCCAGTCGTGGGACTGAGTCAAGCCAAAACAAGCACTAAACGAAGAACTCTAGCTTTAGATACTCCAGGTGGAAGCCTGATGAAAGAGTGAGCAACACACAGTGAAATTATAATGATGTATTTCTTCCACCACAATATACTGAAAGATCTTTCAGTTCCCTGTTTTTGGTTGGTTGGGGGTTTTTTGTGTTTGGTGTTTCATTTGTTTGGGGTTTTTTTTGCTTTGTTTTGTTTTTTAAAGTGCCAATTTTATTGCCTTATTGATCTAAATATGACAGTAACAAAGGAATGAAAGAACATAAAGCTAATATTAAATAAATGTATCTTTTCCTAAATATATTAATTCATTGTTCTGCCAATAAAGAGAAAACTACAGGTAGGATTCTTCAAGCTTCACTGTGTCACAAAGCAATTCAAATTGCCGAAACTTCATAGTACAAAGCAGTTAAACAAATCCTGTTCGTCATGCAGACTACCTCAACAAAGCAATGGGCATGAGACACAGGCCATGGCTTTGTGAACAGAAATTCTGTTCTGCTGGCTCTCAGATAACCCAGTAACACAAGATCAATTCAGCCCAAGCTGGATCACACAATTGCCCATCTGTGAAAGAAGCCAGGACAGAGGGGACGGTCCCCAGAAAGATACAGAGTTTTTACTGGCAGTGGAAGAACAAATGACATCACATCTCTGCTCCTATATAAAGTCAAGCATGACTAAGGTTGACTTGATTTGGCACTAAAGTTCCTGCCACAGAGTTGAAAGAAAAATAGTTCTGACACAAATTTAGCTCTACAGTTCCCACAGCTTTTTGTTTTGGGGGTGAGAGCCCAAAAATAAGGGTTGCACTAAACCCTACAGCCTCACACTACACAAACAGTGATCATTTCTCAAAACCTTTATCGCCAATCTGAACTGCAAAAGGACACAATCTGTTTTATCAAATTGGTTTTCAAAGGTATTTTACCTTCTACATGTAAATCTAATAAAATACATATTAGTTCTATGGGCTGAACTAGTCCAAAGTAAAACTTCTGCTGTTAAGATTTCTGTAGTTTAATAATACTTATGGTTTTCTTTGATTAGAGTCACAGAACAGCTCAGAAACTCATGCAGGTTTGGTAAGCCATCCCTTGCAAGGCAGCCATTCTGCACACGGTTACACCAAGCACAAGATGCTTCAGGCATCAGCTGTCTGTAGGAAAGTTCGGGCATTTTCTTTTGTAGTATCTGAGATTCCAGCTCTCCCAAAGCGGAAGCAAGATTCAAAACAATTTTCTGTTGTTTAAAGGATTAAAAGGTTCATGATTCCAGCACTTCAGACGTTCCTTAAGCATAAAGAAGTATTTGTATCAGAGCCTTGTAAGGTAGCAGGGTAAGCACTGTAGACTTTCTATGAAATGAAAGGGAAGGAAACTGATAAATTTGAATCCTGTGTCCGTATAAACAAATCATAGAAAAGCTTTCAACTTTTCAAAAGCAGAGCTGATAGAGAGTTTAAAACAGAGAAGGTTAAGTGTCATTGGATTTGGCCCATAACAGTGTTATAGGACAACTGTATGCTCTTGCTTCCTTACAAGCATATAAAAACAAGCTAGATAGAAAAAACAATTTGGATTCTTACTCTTCAGGCTGCACTGCTTAGTTTCCCTAAGCAGCATATTCCCTATTATTGCAGCATATTATATTCCAGCATATTCCCTATTAACATAATTACAGGATTGTTCTGAAAGTCCTTTGATCCTGCAGATTCTAAAATGGTCATCCAGAAAGTGAGAAATCAGAATTTAAAAAAACCTATAACTATTAATTGTAAATCACTGCATTTATTTATACAATTATTTAAAAATACTTTCACAACTTAAAGGAATGAAATACTATTTTGTGGCAACTGCAGTCTGTAAAAGATATTAAAACATACTTGGGATGCTGAGAAAACCCAAATTCAGCTCTACCTGATATATCCCTGTCTTAATCTTTTCTTTCAAACCACCAGTAATGGAGAAAATGCAACCTACCTATTAAACAATTCCACAGTTTTACCTACTGTAACTGAGCAAAAATCATGGAAGGGGTAATTCCGTTAGACAGAAACAGCAAATAGAAATGAAGCTTCCCTTAAGCTTCATTACATTTCCTGTCTTCGAGGTCTCATGTTCTACTGGTTTTTTCTGTCCTCCAGTGTGCAAATTTCTTGCTAAGAGGACTCATCCTCAGGACATCTCAGGGTGTTTTTTCAGTGTTTGATTGTTTCTGTGGCTTTCCACAAGGCTATCCCCCTTCTGTTTCTTAACTCCTTCTACAAATTAAGCAGTGCTACTTTTTAACATCCTGCAGTCCAACTACAGAAAAATAGCAGGACAACAAAGGAGGAACTGGGGTCACAGAGGGTGGTGGCTATGCTCTAAAACCCCCAAACAGTGACCGATTTTCTTGATGAAATTGCCAAACAATCCTTGGAAGCAAGACATGTTCTTCATAACAGAGGAATGTGTTTAAATCCCAGTGGTCTCTGTCAGTCCATCACAGGACAAAATACATGTTGTGATCAGTTTAGCCATAGGCATGTTAACAGGGCACAGGCATCTGGAACCGCACCACTAATAGGTACTGACATGGCCCACCATGCATTGCCTGTACATCTGTGAGAAGCCTCTAAGAAGTTAAAAACTGCAGGGGGAAAAAAGAATCTCCAAACCTGTAACACAAGGCTGTGGTTTGGCTTTATAACAGGTCTAACCATTTCTTCCATGCTTTGAGAAAAATACTGAATTGTAACCTTGACCTCCAAAGTACTGGCACCTTCGTCCAAGCTTAAAAATTTAGCACTATCTGAGCCAGAACATTACAGAAGATATTCGTTTACCAAGACAATTCTCTTTGGCAAAAAACATTACTATTTCACCAAAGTAAATACTAGAAGTATTTACTTAATTTTTTTTTAAACTTTTAAACCTGGGCAGAACTGCACCATTTGACATCTAATATTCTTTGTATATGACATATCATTTCACAGAATCTATCTAGCATTGTTTTTCATTAACCAACATGAAATGAATGAATTAGATTTTGTCCTTTTTTATTTAAAAAATAACTTTGTTATCTGAAACTCAGTCTCTACTTCCCACTGAGCAACCCTCCTACCCCTAGTGAATCACTGTAGTTTTGCGTCTGGTTTCACATCCAGCTGTGGTCCTGACAATCCCTACCCCATCTCTTTTATCTATTTATTTACATTGTATGTATTTATATGCATCTACAGACTGAATATTTTTTACCAGGAATTTTGTGTTGACTGGCCTTCAGTTTTCTTTGTTTTCCTTTTCCCTCCTGTTTTAAATGTAACTGGTAACGACTTGCACTGTTTCAGACACTTTTCCCAATTTGACCATGGCAAGTATAATACAGGTTCAGAGGACCTAAAACATTTGACTTGGTTTGGCAGACTGAGCTGCTTTTTCATTATGCTAGACCAAATTCTCATACTCCTGTGACTGGTGATTAACCATAATTTTCAAATACCTTTCAGATGTTCTGACTGAATTAAAAACAATAAATCCCAAACCCAAACCTCAACCCACAGCAACTAAATCCCTCTACCATTTTGCTATCAGATTATCTTCCTTTAATGTTCATCATAGTATGCACCAAACAATTTGTTATCTTTTGCATCTCACAAGCTGCATTTTGCATCTTATTTTTTAAGCAGCTGCCTATTTGAAGTCCACCACAAAAATCTGTGGTTTTGGATGGACAAAGAGAAATACGTAGCACTGTTTAATTACTATTAGGACTACTTAGTTCTCTGCTCTGAGACAGACTGTTACCTTTGTCAAATCCTTTTTTCTTTAGAGCACACATGAAGTAAGTTTAATGAAAGTGCATTAAAGACTGCCAAGATTAATGTAATGAATAATGGAAACTCCATGATAATTAGATGGTGTCTGTGATGTGCTTCACTTGGACTCCATTCCTCCTTCTAAGGTGAATATTTTCCTTGCTGATCCTATATTCCTCATCAAACCCCTTCACTACTTATTGATGCTCCCTTTAGAAACAGGCTATTCTTATTTCCTTTTAGAAAGAGTGGAATGACCTTTATCCTTTTCTGCACCATGAGATTAATAATGGATCTGCAATTGCAGTGAGGAGTAAGTGCACCAACAGGTGACAGGAAGTGTGATTAAAGAGGGTTTTTAATCTTTCTTCCAATGCAGCACCACTGTATAGAGAGGCAAGTGTGAAAACAGCCAGAAGGCACAGAGAAAAAAGAAATGCCTTTATGTCACTTTATCTTCTCAAATGAAAAAAAAAATAAATCACAGAAGCAGTTATAAAATACAGATTATGAGCCACATGGAGTGGTCTTACTGATGTAGGAGATCACTTCTGTACTACCACACGATTATCAGTACAGCCTAAACCAGCAGTACAGAAAGGGTCAAGGTCTTAAGTCCTGGGGAAGCTGTGATTCAATCTTCCCAGGATCAATGCCAGTTATTTTCATGCATCCATCAGGTAGTCCCATTTTCAAAGGATTGGACAACAAAAGCCCACACCGCAGTCCCCAGGGAAAATAGATTTGGGCTCCATAGCCATCCTTGGCAGATCTGGATTCTAAAATCACAGCTTGGCAGAAAGCAGCCTGGTCCTCTTGACCTTGTGCCCTGTTGACACATTGATGAGGACCACTCACACACGTATCATATTTAATAAACCAATCAACAATATTTTTGAAGCAGCAGTTGTTTTCAAAGAAACTTACTGAGAAGTGAAAGCTGTAACTGACAGAAGGCAGCAGCTGCAGGATGCTTGGTAATTGCTCTCCCAAATTTCTAAGGCACAGCTCACAGTCAGTATGTGCTTTAAGTGCAACTTACATTCAAGAGACCCATGCATCAATACCTAATTAGAGAACAGGCAAGTTTGGATACTCTCTCTTGTTTCCAAACACTTGTACCCTTGCTGCACATGCAGCTTTTAATCTCTTTAGACTCACTTGTTGAAGCTTGTAATTTAATGCCGAATCAATTTTCTTTCCTTACAAGCTCCCTCATAAGTAAATGCAGCACACCAGGATTAGCAGACAAAAATTCTGATGAGTAATATATTTTGTATGGATCAGAAGAAACTAGCTTCTGTAAAATGCAGGATTTTGTGGAAGATTGCATATCTTGGGAATCTCTCACTCAATTTCCCCCCAGTATGTATCACATGCTATCCAGTATCCTCTAGATGAAAAGCAGTTTTCAGGTAAGTGCACATGGGGAAACTTCACAGCAGTTGGTATAACCTGCCTTTAAACAAAGCAATACTGACTCTCACTTTCCCTGAAACACGGCAGCAGAACCACACAACAGATGAAACCTCTTTTTTCAGTTTCATACAGTAAGATGAAATTATTTGCTATAGATTTCCTGTGTTGCTTTATTTCCTTTATATCGACTCCACACTTCTCAGAAATGAGAACCTTTGAGTATGGATGTAGCTCTTCCCTGAAAACTTTACTACTGAACACCACTGTGCAAATCTCTGATTCCCATATGCAAAAAGCAGTGATGTGTTTAGTTGTATCAGCTATACCTCTAGTGATACTATTCTATGGCAGCCAGAGATTTAAATTTAGCAATT